>JAGPOY010000307.1:0-26135 GCA_018983105.1 Silene uniflora | reverse complement strand
CAAGTGTGGTGGTGGTGAATAAGGTGGTTGAAGGGTAACAAGAGTAATGAAATCTCATGCTTTAGCCTTTAGGTGGTGAAGGGTAAGGGATTAGATGGATTGTAGGGTAAGGAATGGAATTTGATTCTCTTTGTTTGTGTCAAACAAACACTAACAAAGGCAATCAATAAGTTTGTTTCTCTTTCCCTTTCTTTTAGACTCCAAACCAAACACCGTGTAACGCGGCTTTTTAATATAGTTGTAAAACAGGTTAAAGACAACTCTGCTGTAGCAAGTTAATTATACATTCGAGGTATTGTATAGTTTTTGAGCATTATAATAAGGTTTTAAAGTTTAGTTTTAAAAATGATGAGTTTTACTGTAAAGTTTCTAAGTTCATTCATTTAAACATTAAGTTCAAAAATTACAATAAAACTTAAAAGTATTACATATAAACTTAGTTAAATATGAGTTTTGACAAACAAAAAAATTTAAATCTAACTTATGAACTTTAATAAGCTCAAAAAAAACACACATGTTCAAAAACAAATAAAATCTCATCTGATGTAGTACATACGATGTATATATTCTTTTTTCTCAGTCTGCTAGTAGGAAAAAAAATTGGTTACTAAAGATTTTTATTTTATGATAAATTTGTGTAAAATCGTGTAAGTATTTGTGAAGTATAAAATGCGTTAAATATTCTCCAAATAGATAGTTAGAGGATGTGATAAGAAATAGTCATTTACTAGCCATTGTGTCTTTTGTCCTATTTATCTATTTATTTGAACATTTCTCATTTGTCTTAAACAAAAATTTGAGTAGGAAAACCGATATCTATAGTTGTTCATGGGTCATCCCGCTCATTGGCCCGGCCCATCCGGCCCGCTTATTAAGTGGGCTTGGACAAGATTTTTTTACCCGAAAAATTAAGAGGGCGGGTCAAGCCCGGTCCGCCAAGTTAAATGGGCGGGTATGGACAAGAAGAAAAGCCCGTGGGCCGGCCCATTAGGCCCATTTAGTATTTAAATCCTTACCTTTTACTCTTATAAAAGGCATTTTCAAAGAAAATTGTATCAATTTTATATAGATGTGAAATACTAAAATATTAATATAATCCGTAAATATATAAGACGTAAACTATAAAGGTTAAAATATAACGAAAATATTTATATATTGGGTACCCTATATTTTAATTAATACAATATCTAAATTGAAGTCTCGTGTTACGGCCCATTAGCCCATGGATCGCCCGACTTTTGACTAAAGGGCGGGCAAGGGCAAGGATAATTGGCCCATAATTATGGCCCAACCCGACCACTAAGGTTTAAAGGGCAACTTTTTTCTTCATGACCCGGCCCATGTCCAGCCCAAGCCCGCATTTGAACAACTCTACCGATATCATAACTTTTTATTGGAATTTTTTAGTATAAATTGTTACAGCATTATATAATGCACATTTTGAGACTTAATTTCGATTATAAATGCTTTTAAAACTTGCTATCATAAAATGACTTATGAGTTCTAATGAAAAATTGCTACCGAAATTACACACTAATGTCAATTTCCGCCAAATTTGAATTTTGCTCACTCTTGCACAACTTTTATGACTATATTTCCCTATGCGTTATTAACTTTATTCCCTTAATTGTCACCACCCTACTATCAACTCCGCTTGTGACAACAAGAGACATCTCAAGTGGTAAGGACTTATTTACTCCAACCAAAAAGGGGTGTTCGATTATCACCAGACACCAGCGACATGGTACACTCATTTGAACTAGAAAAAAAAAAGGTCAACTTAACTTGTCCACCTCCAACACTACTGCCAGACTACCACCATTATGGCATTATCCCTCGCCCACCTCAACAACAATCAACATAGTCACTCAACTAGACACTAACACCAAACTATCGATAACCCTAGATCTGTGAATTTTGTGGGTGGAGAAGGGGGCATCATGGTTTAAGGTGGGATCTTTAGGAGTTCGGAAATTTTTTAAAGGGAGTGTTTATGGAGGTCAATTGGCGGAGAGTTTTGGGGTTTTTGAAAGGAGCGTTGAAATAGTGGTCCCGGTATTGCATGAGATCGTGTTAGGCAATATCGAACTTAATTTCAATTCTTATAAGCTTATTTTAGTTTAGTTTAGTTCACTCCAGGTCAAGTCATCAATTACGCACTTATACCCGTCAACTTGTATGTTTTATAACAATTCTTGACTACGAGTTCCAAAAGCAGTAATTTTTTATTTTTTTTTCTAATTTTTTTTTTCGATTAGTTAATTAAAAGGGAATCGTATAGGAGGAGTGAGAGGGATTAACAGCTCTCAGAAATTATACTCCCTCCCACTTATTATAAGTGTCCCGTTGTGGGAATGACACGGGAATTAAGGAAATGAGTTAAATAATGTAAAGTATTGTTAGTGGGGTGAGGTAATTGGAGAGAGGGAAGGTAGTGTGGGGTATTATTGTGAATGAAGTGATTAAAATAAGTATTTTTATAGGGTGAAGTGGGGTATTGTTGTGGGGTTGAAGTGATTAAAATAAGAATAAAACATTGCCAAAAATAGACAATGAGACACTTATGTGAATAGACGGAAATGGACAATGGGACAATTATAATAGGTGGGAGGGAGTATTATTCACATACTCCGTATTCATCGACATTACTTTTTCTTGCGATTTTCAGCACACTCGAGACTTCCTCACTCCATTTTACTTCTCCCCGAAAAAGGTTTAATTTTTTTAATCGATTAGTATTGCTTAATTATATTTATATTTCCAATTATATTGATTTTGTTGTGTATTCCGCCATTTTTATCATCTCAAACGACTGTTTATTGCTTAATTTGCTTTCTCTTTAGGGTTTAGCTTACTATGTTTGTAATTCTATGCTTAATTTTGTTGAATTTGTTTATAAATTGCAATATACTTCTTCCGTCTCGATCATTTGTTTACCTTATTTATTCTCTCTGATGAGTATTTTATTCAAAGGGAAACAAATGATTGGGAGAAAGAGAGTAAGGCTTACGCTAGGTAGTATACTGATTGAATACGTAGGTTTAATCACTATGAATAATTGCTTGTGATCATCTCGAATAGATAGAAATTAGGTTGGAATTTTGCTAGAGAAAATGGAGTGGATCAATTAGTTGTCGGAATTCGGTATTAATGGTGATGTAGTAGATCTAATAGCTGGTGGTATTGATGATTTGATTACTTTTGATCTATTTTGGTTAGGTTACTTAGGTATGGTCTTTAGTAGGAGATCTAGTGTGGATTGAGGCGTTTTTTCCGGGAGGTAGATAGATTACGGGTGACAGGGAGAGGACGGACTAATAGTTGCTCGATAGAGTAAAGCTTGCAGCGGTTAGGCTGTTGTAGTCATTTGAGTGATTAAGAATGATTGCATCCAAGTAAACGGAGTTATTATACATACGGAGTAATTGCTTCATAGGAGTATTCGTTACTTAGAGATAGTGGCAGCTAGAAATGAATAATTTGGATGTTGTCATTTCGATAGTATGTTTCGTTCATACTTGTCTGTCGAATATTTGATTCCTCTTGTATTAATGAATGTTTCGAGTTTTTAAAGAAGTATATTTTGGGTAGCATTGGAACTCTCTGTTAACTACGAGTATTACTCAGGTTATTTAGGTTGAGCCTCCATGAACGTAGATACTGGGAAAAATGGTGATAACGTGGAATCTGTGCCTACTATGACTCAGAGAAGCAAGTTAGCGAGGGCATTTCAGTACCACCTTGATAGATCAGCTCCTCATCTGTTGCGGAGATGGCTTGCAACATTGGGGCTGGCAATGGTCTACACTTTGAGGGTTTATTGGGTTAAGGGATTCCATGTAGTGTCTTATGGTTTAGCTACTTACGTGCTGAATCTGGTGATGGGTTTTTTGTCACCGAAGGTTGATCCTGAGCTTGAAGGAATTGATGGTCTTTCTTCCCCAGGCAGAGAGTCCGATGAATACAAGCCATTTGAACGACGTCTACCTGAATTTCGTCTTTGGTAATTTATTCGTCTCTATTCAAATGCTCTCTGATATGTTAGCTCTTAAATAAGCACAAATGTATAATTGCATGTACTTGTGGAATGATGCATTTGGCTACCTTTCTCTTCTAATTGCCTCCTCACTAATATATTGCATTTTAGTAGCCAACATTGTCTATGCCATGTGGCACATCATAGTATAGTAGCCTAAGCGGCCCTTTTGGGTAGAAAGATTCCAGTCTCTATGTTGCACGGGCACACTTAGGTAGGACTCAGTCCTACCCAAGATTCTGCTAAGCAAACTTAATCCATGGGCCATTGCTATGTAATCATTTTGAAGCTTGTTCCTTTTTTGGAAATACAGCGTCTGTTAGTGTCCTTAGCATTATGTACTCATATAATGGGAAATATCCATCAGTAGAACACTTGCCAGTTACATACCTTAATGCATTGTTGCCTAGCGTACTTCTCCATCTGGACTTTGAAGACACGATTGTGCCAACATACTCACATGTGATCATTTGTTACTGAAATGAATACCTTTTTTCTTCCCCACAATCTCTTTGTTCATTTCAGAAATTGTGACGTCAGTTCGGGTCCATTATCTCTTAGACTCTTAGTATATGGCCTCTTGTAGAATGCAGTCGTGCACTCGTGCTTATGAGTCTCTCCCTAGGTTTGCTGCTGGTACCGTCATCTACTACTTGCTGAACACTTTTAGTAACTCCTGCTATTCAAGGTTTAGTTAGTTAGCAGAGAATATCAAAAATCCATTTCATCGTAAGTAAGAGATAGAAGATTAACAAAATACATGTTGGATGTCTGTGACTCCAAAATCGTTTTATATATCAAGTTGATGTTAGTGTTGGGCCATTGGGACATGGTAGCAACATATGAAAAATATAGTTCTTCTCAACTTTTCCTTTGTAGCATCTTCTTACTTTGTTTGTTATACGACTTGTATCCATTTACTTTTATTTTCCCACTTGTGTGTGTGCGCGCCCATACCAAAGAAAGCTTTTTAGCAACTGCATGCCATGCAAGATCATATCTTATTCTAGACCTCTAGTCTAGAGCCTTTTACTCACTAGAGTCATTCGAGTAAGGTATAGTATCATATTTTGAATTTATCTAACACAGCTTCAAGGCCTAAAACACAGTAGACCCTGCCGACTATAGCCTCGATAGGTATTGGAGATGTTTAAGACATTCTCTATCTTTCGTTTGCTTTCTGGGTTATAATGATTTAGTTTAGTCTGATATCTACTCAGAAGCACACACCATTCTAAATGCTTATAATTTGAGTTTTATGTTGCTAAGCAACGTAGCATAGTTGAACATTGTTGCTTTCTCCGTGATTGTTCATCGGGTTTTTTTTCCCTGGGTGGCTGTATCTGTTATCTTTTTCCATCTTCAGTGAAGCCAAAGACTCCCTATTTTTTGTCTTTAAATATGACGAAATAAAGCAAAGTGACTCAGTAGATGTTTTCAATTCTGAAATTGTGAAGCAGCACTCTGTTGATACAATTCACGACCCAGCTTTCATTATGGAATATGCATCATTTGGAAATAGTCTCTTGATATCTAACAAGAGGTTAGGCTCATGCCACTCCCCTACCTTAAGGCAGGGGCCTTAGGCAGTGGAGTATTGTTGATGTTGTCGGCCGTGTTTGCTAACTTCTCATTTAAATACTGAGATATGGAGGCCAAGCATTAAGATTTTACAGCTTTATCTCAGGTACTCTATCACTAAGGCTTTCATAGTTTCAATCATCATGACCTTCGTATCTGTGCTGGATGTACCTGTTTTCTGGCCAATACTGTCAAGCTATTGGGTCTTTCTCTTTGTCCTTACTATGAAGCGTCAAATGGTGCATATGGTCAAGTACAAGTATAACCCATTCAGCAAGGGTAAACGGGTAAGGGCTTTGTTGTCATTTGTCATAATGAGTTTGTCGTTGGTCAACTGATTAAGCTTACCAATAGTCTACTGTCTAATTTCTCTCTGCACCTTACTGCATGTTTTTTTAATATTCTAACTAGGGTAGGTTCCCCCCTTTTTATGAATATATTAACAGAAATATCATGGGAGAAAGGCATCACCTGGCAGTGGTGACATAACGGGAAATGTATCGGCGCATCAAGACTAACTAAATATTGAAGCTGCAGAGATCAGCTCCTTCTGTAAAGTGATCTGTGACCATGTACTTAGTGCAGAAGCTAAACTTCGCTTGATTATCAGTCATGCGTGTAGTCGTGTACATATAGTATCATTCTGCCGGTTTTTACTTATCTGTATTTCATCTATTCCTTCTTTTTTGTCGTCTGATTGCTTGGAAATTCTGGGTGAAATCCCTTAAAACATTGATGAGAAAGCAATATTTGAATGGTGCAAGTGTAAGGCGGCAAGGCTCTATTTGGTAAACTTCAGTTTACTAGTTGGGTCTCTCTTAAATAGGGAAATGATTCCATTTGTTTTCTTTCTGGATTGAGTCGATTCCTTTTCCCTTTCCCTAGTACGAATCAAACGCTCCCCAAATGAATTAAGAATTTGTCATTTAAGAATTTGTCATTTAAGGTTTAATACGGAGATGTCCTGCTTAAACAACAATTTGTGTAGAAAAACCGTCACGATAACTTTATTGGTTTCTTAAAATAAATTGTTGATTACAACCTTATATATATATAATGCACCACACATTTTGAGGTTTCCTTTTGTTTATAAATAAATGTCTTTGAAACTTGCTTTCATAAAATGACTTCTAACGAAAAATTACTACCAAAATTAGACACTGTCATTATTTCTAGCGCAAATTTGTAATTTTTTACGCTTCACAAATACACAACTTACATAACCATTTTGGCCCTATGTTATTACCTTCTCTCCCTTGTTCCTCCAACGCCACTCTCCCCCACGCATTAACCGCCATTATCGCTCGCCCCCTCAACAACCACATTAAAGCAACTTCAATGGACAACTACAATACGCCAATACGGTGTAGCTTGATTTGTCACATCAATTTCTCAAGCTACACTACTTTTCGGCTACGTATCGCTCCAAAACGACGGACTACAAACTCTTGTAGCTTGCATGGGTCCAAACTCCAAAGTCTTATTTTTATCCAATGAGATAATATAGCTTTTATTTTCATTAAAACAAGGCACGTAGCTTGACAAAGCTACCATGCTTGTAAGCTACACCGATTTTTTCCATTTCCAATGATAAGCTACAAGCTCTATATTTTTCAAATATTACGAGCAAGTCCTTTTGAAACCATTGAAATTTGGAAATGCTCTTACACGATACCTTCATTAACATCATCAATCGTGCCCATTCCACTAGAACTACCAATTGTCTACCTCACCCCTATCATTAATTCATTATTATCCTTTTTTGGCAAAAGTGGTAATTAATCCCCTAATCCGTCTTATATCTAAACGGATAATTCTCCGTCTTAAACAAAAATTTACGAAATACGTAAGGGAATGGCATTTAGTGAAGGCAATTAACATCTCTCCTACATTATTATCACATTTAGGCCCTGTTCTTTTTGACTGAACTTAATGGAGCTGAACTGAACTTAATGGAGCTGAACTGAACTGAACTGAACTTATTGGAGCTGAACTGAACTGAAAGTAAATTTGTAGAAAGAAGAGCTGAACTGAACTGAATAAGCGAGCGGAAGCGAGCTGAAATGAACTGAAATTAAGTAAAAAAAAAACGGGGCCTTATTCAACAACATCACTTCTGCTTGCGAATTTCATCACACTTGAGAGACTTCATCACTCCATTTTAGTTCTCTCCACAAAAGGTTTAATTTTTATAATCGATTACTATTGCTTAATTTTATTCATATGTCCAATTAGATTGTTTTTGTTGTGTATTCCGCCATTTTTATCATCTCACATGACTGTTTATTGCTTAATTTGCTTTTTATTTAGGGTTTAGCTTACTATGCTTGTAATTCTATGCTTAATTTTGTTAAATTTGCTTATAAATTACAATATACAGCTTATGCCAGGTATTATTTACTCCGTATTATGAATAATTACTTGTGATCATCTTGAATAGATAGAAATAGGTGGAAGTTCGGTAGAGAAATGGAGTCGATCAATTAGTTGTCGAAATTCGGTACTAATGGTGATGTAGTATATCAATTAGTTGTCGAAATTCGATAGAAATTACTTGTGAGTTGTGATCATCTTGTGGATTGATTGTTTTTTCGGGAGCTAGATAGATTACGGCTTTTCATTAGCTGTGGGTTAACTTTTCAGCAAATATCTTCGCTTATGACTTGAATCAATGTCTGTTTGAGTGTTTGTCAGATAAAAAATGTCATTTCCGGAGTCTGGGGCGATTTTCATGGCAAGCAAATGGACGAGGGAAGAATGCCTCGAAAGAAAACTGTTTGGCCTTCCTGCAAAGTATATTGATTTTGTAGTAAGAATTAAAACAGGGATGCTTCTATTCCTATTTGATTTTGACAATAAAGAGCTTTATGGAGTATTTGAGGCTAGTTCAGATGGTGGATTCAACCTTGTGCCAGATGCATACAAGTCTTCAAAATTGAAATTTCCGGCACAGGTGTTTTTTTTGCTTATCTATTTCCTGTGAACGCAAAAGTTTAAGTTTGCTAAAAGCTAAAGTTTGTAAAGAACTGGAGTAACTGAATAGTTTGTGTTATCTACATCTTAGGTTCGCGTTAATATTCTTTGGCACTGTGCTCCTCTTCAAGAAGATGTTTTTCACGATGCAATCAAGGAAAATTACTATGCGCAGCATAAATTCAACTTTGGTCTGTCAACAGAACAAGTAACTCGACCTTCATCACAGTCATCTTACAACTTGCGTTTTGTTTTTTATTCTCTCTCATTTTTTTCACTTTATAGCCCTGGTGTATATGCCTCCTTAACAAAACACATGGGAGCCCTCCTTGCCCTACCATTTATGTGAGCCCTTGAGACACTGAGCTAGTGTTATCAATGTAATTGTTCATGTATATCTTGCTTTGACTTTACAGGTGTGCAGCCTCCTCATTTTATTTAAAGAAACAAAGCTTTCTATTCAGCGCTCTCATATGTCAGAAGGGTATTATCAAAGACCCAACAAGATTGTGACTCTTCTTGATGAAAGCCGTCCTTTGTCTGCAAGAGAATTGAAGCCTTTGCAAGAGGCCAACAATAGTAACAATCTTCCAGAGGTAAAACTATCTCAAACACAGTGTGGCCAGGGTCGAGATATATGCGATCTTACTACGATGAAGAGTTTGCCAAAGTCAATGCCTAAAAAACTCGCTAGCGTTGTTGTTTATGATCCTAAACTGACTCCTGATCGTGACTGCTCCATACCATTTCCTTCTCTAGAACCGGCTGAAAGTGAAGATCCCTTGTGTCATGAACCTGTGTTGAAACTTACTGAATGCTCTGCAGGTCTTGATGAGCCAATTGATGACAGCTCCGGGTATCAGGTTTACGAGCACCAGGATAAGGAGAAAAATCACATGTCCATAAATTCACGGGCTTCTGTGTTGTACTCAGACAATAGAGCGGAGCGTCTTAGCGTATTTAAACGCTTATCTGGTTGGTCAAAAGTTATTGAACAGAAAAGTGGCAGAGTGAATGCGCAAACCAAACATCTGGGAACGAACTCAGATTTTGAAAATACCAGAGACTCTCTGAAAAGATTAGACACAAAACGCACAGTCTGGCATAGTCATGTGGAGAAAGCTTCCATTAACACGAGTGTCGTTTCAGGTTTGGGCAATGATGTGAAGATGGGTGCCAAAAATGAACCTGAAAACTTATCAGATACAAATGTGGAGATTTGCAAAGATAGTAAAAGGAAGGACACCTTTTTAGCAGATAAACAGCAGAAGAGAAAATGTTTATGGAAAACGAAGACTTGTGATGAACTCTCAAACGTGCCCAATTTTTCTCAAGGAAGTTGCAAGACAGAAACTAATGAGATTGTTACTGGTGATGCAGTTGTTACAGGTCCATCTTTCACAAAGCCTTTCATTTGTGGAGGTGATGAAGAATCCGTTGATGACAAACTTGATCACTCGATCCAGCTTAGAACCAGTTGCGATCAGGATCCAGTTGAATTGTTGCTGGCTCAATATAAGGACTACCTCTCTAGATCAAGAATGGAGGATCAAAGTGACATATATGGTGCACACACTTGTGTAACTAGAGGGTGAACAATTAAAGACAAGCTTTTGGTCTAAGCTAGGTTGTTGAAGTAGATTAAGTGTAGGTTTCGTGCTTAATGATGATGATGTTGATGATGAAAATGCTTGTGGAAAGATGTTTAAATCATGTATTGTATTGACAGGGTTGCTTTTGTGTCTGTACATTTTCTTGACTCAACCATAAAGAATTCTCATCATTTCCTTGACATTTTTAATGATCAAAGATTTAAAGTAGATAGATTGCAGGAAATGACCGAGTAATAATTGCTCGATAGAGTAAAGGTTGCAGCTGTAGGCTGTTCTAGTCATTTGAGTTGATTGGCCAGTGGCTTTTTGACGATATTGGGAAAATGGCGATAATGTGGAATCTGTGCCTACCATGAGGTCCATGACGCGGAGAAACAAGTTAGCGAGGGCGTTTCAGTGCCACCTTGATAGATCAGCTCCTCATCTGTTTTTTTTTTTTGTTTGAAGGACAGCTCCTCATCTGTTGCGGATATGGCTTGCAACACTGGGGGGTTTATTGGGTTAAGGGATTCCATGTAGTGTCTTATGGTTTAGCTACTCACGTGCTGAATCTGGTGATCGTTTTTTTTGTCACCGAAGGATGATCCTGAGCTTGAAGGAATTGATGGTCTTTCTTCCCCAGGCAGATAGTCTGATGAATACAAGCCATTTGATCGACGTCTACCGGAATTTCGTCTTTGGTAATTTATTCGTCTCCATTCAAATGCTCTCTGATATGTTAGCTCTTAATTACGCGCCTTTGCATAATTGCATGTACTTGTGGAATGATGCATTTAGTTACCTTTTTCTTCTAATTACCTCCTCACTAATGTATTGCATTTTAGTAGCCAAAACATTGTTCGAGTTATTGACAGACCTTATTTTTTTTATGCCACTTGGCACATCATAGTTACAGTAGCCTAAGCAACCCTCTTGGGTAGAAAGATCCCAGTCTCTATGTCGCACGGGCACACTTAGGTAGGACAGTCCTACCCAAGATTCTGCTAAGCAAACATTAGTCCATTGGTCATTACTCAATTACTCATTATGTTAAGATTATGGCAACATAATCATTTTGTTAGATGCTTTTTCCTTTTGTGGACATACATCATCTGTTAGTCTTGTTAGCAACATGTATTCTTATAATGAATGGGAAATATCCATCAATGGAAACAGTTGCGTGTTACATACCTTATTGCATTGTTGCCTACTGTACTTCACCATTTGGACGTTGAAGACGCCAAAAGGCCTCCATACTCACGTGTGAACATTTGTTATTGAAATGAATATCTTTTTTCCCCATAATCTCCTTTGTTCATTCACAATCTTAGCTTGTGAGTCGTTGTGACGTCAGTTCAGGTCAATTATCTCTTAGACTCTTAGAACAAGGCTTCTTGTAGACTTCAGTCGTGCGTATGAGTCTCTCCCTAGGTTTGCTGCTGGTACTATCACCTACTACTTGCTGAAAATTTTTAGTAACAACTTCTATTTAAGTGCTAGGTTTAGTAAATTAGCAGCGAATATCAAAAATCCTTTTCATAATAAGTAAGAGATATAAGATTAACAAAGTACATGTTAGATGTCTGTGACTCCAAAATTGTTTATATTTTAAGTTGATGTTAGTGTTGGCTATTGGGACATGGTAGCAACATATGGAAAATATCAGTTGTTCTCAACTTTTCCTTTGTAGCATCTGATTACTTTGTTTGTTATACTCCTTCCACCCACTTTTATTTGTCTCACTTGTGTGGGTGTGCGCGCATACAAAAGTAAGCTTTGTAGCAACTGTAAGACATGGAAGACATTTATCTTTTCCTAGTCGAGAGCCTTTTACTCATTAGAGTCATTTGAGTAAGGATATGGTATCATATTGTCAGTGAATCTAACACAGCTTCAAAGGCCTACAACACAGTAGATATTGCTGGAGATAGGTACTGGAGATGTTTAAGACCATTCTGTAGTTCCGTTCGCCTTCTGAGTCATAAGTGACTTGTCTAGTCTGATATTTACCTAGAAG
Organism: Silene uniflora; assembly: GCA_018983105.1. NCBI lineage: Eukaryota > Viridiplantae > Streptophyta > Magnoliopsida > Caryophyllales > Caryophyllaceae > Silene > Silene uniflora. The sequence continues at coordinate 13,936 of JAGPOY010000307.1, read as the reverse complement.
TTTTATGTTGCTAGGCAACGTAGCATAGTTGAACATTGTTGCTGTCTCATTGATTGTTCATCTGTTTTTTTCCTGGGTGGCTGTATCTGTTAACTTTTCCATCTTCAGTGGAGCCAAAGACTCCCTATTTTTTGGCTTTAAGATATGATGAATTAAAGCAAAATCACTCAGTAAATTTTTGCAATTCTGAAATTGTGAAGCAGCATTTTGTTGATATAATTCGCTACTCAATTTCCATGATGGAATATGGATCATTTGGAAATAGTCTCTTGAAATTCAACAAGAGGTTAGGCTCATCCGACTGCCCTACCTTGCAATAGGCAGGGGCAGTGTACTTGTGTTTGCTAACATCTCATTTAAATCTGAGATATGAAGGCCAAGCATGAAGATTTTACAGTTTTATCTCAGGTACTCTATCACTAAGGCTTTCATAGTTTCATTCATCATGAGTCATGACCTTCGTATCTCTGGTGGATGTACCTGTTTTTTGGCCAATACTGTCAAGCTACTGGGTCTTTCTCCTTGTCCTTATTATGAAGCGTCAAATGGTGCATATGATCAAGTACAACTCATTCAGCAAGGCTAAATGGGTAAGGGCTTTTTTTATCATTTGTCAAAATGAATTTGTCGTTGACTCGTTGCACAACTGATTAAGCTTACTAGTAGTCTACTGTCTAATATATATCTGCACCTTTCACTGCATGTTTTTTAATATTCTAACTAAGATATGTTTCCCTCCTTTTTGTGATTATTAACAGCAATATCATGGGAGAAAGACATCACCTGGCAGCAGTGGTGACATAACAGGAAATGTATCTGCGCATTAAGACGAACTAAATTTTGAAGCTTCAGAGACACAGCTACTTCTCATGATCAGAGTGGCTAGGGTTTGTCTAATTTTTAGATAGTCTACTTTTTATCTTATTGTAAAGTGATTTGTCGCCATGTACTTGGTGCAGAAACTATACTTCTCTTGATTATCAAGTCATGCGTGAACATATAGCATCATTCTGCCGGTTTTTAGTTACCTGTATTTCATCTATTCCTTTTTCTTTGTGTCGTCTAATTGTTTGGAAAATTAAGGGTGAAATCCCTTAAAACATTGATGACAAAGCAATATTTGAAAGGTGTACGATCTCTTTCTATTCTGACCTTCCGCTTTAGAGTATTATAACTTTTATAGCGAATGCCCGTTTCTTAGAACTGAACAAGTGAGCGAGCTCAGACCATCCGCATTCTGGAAGGATGAGTCATTGGCGGAACTTAGAGCCGAAAAGTTTATTGTACACTTATTACACTGAAGATCAGTTTTTGGTGTTAGCCCCTGATGCTTTCAAAAGCGTCGCTTCTAGAATGTGTTTATTACTTTATTTCAGGTTTTGAATTGTCTGATTAGATTGTCAGCAGCTTGCAGGAACAGAAATTATTGGACTTTTGACGCTGGTGACTCTAGTGTATACTCTCTTCACATTACTCCACTTTCCCTCTATTAAGAGCGGTGATAGAGAATGCTTATAATTCGGTTGCTATATATATTCATTGGGTGATAAATTAATACTTTGTCATTGCTTCTTGTTTTCTTCTCACCATTCTTTTGTTCTTTCTTCGTTTTATGTTACATGTTTTGTGTTTCATGTTTCTAGTTTCTTATCATAACTTCTGAAGTCAAAACCACCTTCCAGCAACCAGAAAGTTGGTTTAAGTTAATGATTTCACTACTGCATTGATAGACTATTTGAGACTGCTCAGAAAGGGTGTCGAAGTGTTGCATCAAATGATGGCGGAAAACTCTTTCGTATTCTTCATCAAGTGATACCGACATTTACTGAGTGTCAACTGCATTTTGCATTTTCGCGCCTGGTGCCGGACACTTGAGTTATGCAATGGAGCTGGGAAGGAAGTGAAAAGTTAATTACAGAAGACACTGAAATCGGGTTTTCACCTGAATTCTACATGCACGAACCACTGTAAGTGACCATCCTTTCTCTCTTCAATATCTCCCATAACATATGAGAAAATATTATAGAATATATACTCTTAATAAAACATTTTCCATGGCAACTGTAACGATTTAAGTTTCTTAATTTGTCTTCAATACTTGTAATTAATTTGAAAGGCAGAGATTTACCTAAACTGCTAAAGGGGTGTTCACCGGTCCAAAACCGGACCGGACCGGACCGAACCGGATGAACCCGCGGACCGGCCAACCTCCTAACCCAAGACCGGGGACCGGACCGGTTAGTAGGGGACCCGGACCGGACCGGAACCCTTTAGGTCTGGTTTTTACCGGGTTTGGACCGGACCGGTACCACTTTACAAGGCAAATTAAGTTAATTTTTTTATGTGGACCGGACCGGAGACCGGCCACCATATTTTTGGGAACCCGGATACCGGACCAGTATGTAGCCGGTCCGGGTCGGTCCGGGCCACTTTTTGTTCACCCCTAGCTAAACATATCAAAACATCTTATGATAGAAGACCGGGGGTATATATTTTTTCTCTACTAATTGACATCAATATTAAAGAATGGTTTCAGCTGCTAGTATCGGCCACTCGAATCCGAAAAAGAGGATGGCATTATTGTTATTTTAATATTCTAGTTAGGCTGGCTATGTTAGTCCTAATTCAGAAATGTCTTGGTTCATAATTATATTGATTTGTCACTATCAATGCTTAAACAAACACATTCTTGTATACAGCAGCAAGCTGGCAATTACAGCACAACAATATCATATAGTATATTAGAGATATATCAGGGATAAGATGATGCTAAAGAACTAATAAATGATCGGCAAGACTTTGACATTGTGACATTGTCTTCGATTCTGGCGTGCAAACTTATCCTTGGACTAGTTCTTTTCTTTCATTATTTTGTTTGTTGATCTTGACTTTTAGGTAATAAACTAAACCTCTTCTGGTAAAAAAAAAAAAGTATTCACCTTCATCAATGAATCACAAGGTCTGAGCAATAACGGGTTCAATTTTCCTGCAGGCATGGATAGATTGTTACGTAGCGCACAGAGAGGTGATCTTGAAGAGCTGCACAAACTGGTAGAAGAACAACCACTCATCCTCCACCAAGTTTCCATAGGAGGCTCTGAGAACCCTTTACATTATTCCTGTGTTTCCGGGCACTTGGACTTCACAAAAGCATTATTAGGGATGAAGCCTGAATTTGCAGGAGACTTAAATGCAGATGGTTATAGTCCGTTGCATTTGGCATCTGCAAATGGAGATATAGAGACTGTGAAAGAGATCATAAGAGTTGATCCAAGCATCTGCCGTCTACAAGGGAAAGAAGGGAACACACCTCTGCATGCTGCAGTGCTAAGAGGGAAGGTTGATGTTATTCGTGAAATGTTAGAATACTGTGAAGGTTGCTTAGAGGATGTGACTTTCCAGAAAGAGACCGCGTTGCATCTTGCTGTTAAGAGCATTCAGTTTGGAAGTTTGAAGGTTTTGCTGGATTGGATAAGGAGAAAGAATCTGGAGGAGATTCTGAACAAGGCGGATGAACATGGTAATACTATCCTTCACCTTGCAGTCTGGAAGAAACAAAGGCAGGTACGTCTTAAGCCTTGTTTGAATACCAAAAACGGAGGGAAAGTGAGGGGAAGGGGAAAGACTGAAAGAGGGAAGGGAAGGGCAGGGGAGGGGGAATGGATGGATGGAATTTTCCCTCCAAATTTTTCCTTTGTTGGAGGCGAAATAACTTGCCTTGCATGAGAGAGGAGGGACCCAGTTTCCCTTCCCTCCACCTCCATTTTGCTATCCTAACAAATAACAATGTAAATTGTCTCCTTCCGAATCCCTTCCCTCCAGATTTCCCTATCCAAACAAGGCCTTACTGAATTTTGTTATCGGTAAGTTTCCAGTTTATAACCAATGGGCGATATGGCTACACTGCTAGACTTATATACACAGATGTGCAGTCCCAGGTTCCCACCATATTGTTCGGGTTGGGTATTTAGCTCACATTTAGATTTCTGTTTATTTATGTATAGGAACAATGATAAGCTGGTTGGCTTTTGTAATGACTTAGAAAATTAGCTCCCAAAAATTCTTTCAAAGAACTGTAACATTATAAAATTAGAGAAAATCGGTAAAATGAAAATTAAGGATGGGATTTCACAGGAGTTGGGTATAGGCTCTCCCAACCCGCATTTACCTAGCAAAACCTCTAATCGATCATACGCGCCCACTACCCATCATGGGTGAAATTTTAAAACGGTATCCGCTTCAACGACTGAAGACTTTACCCCCCCAAGGTTTGAGCCAAGTCTACTTTAATGTCCCAGAGCTTTCACTAAATTCACTTTAGTGACCCGACGCTTCAGTGTATTTCCCAATTTGGTGATGCGAGGTTGCTAGATAAAGTACGGAAAGAATCATTGTAAATTTAAAGTGAAATTATAGTTATGCTAGATGCTATTCTTCTTCTCTTAAGAATGATTTATGGAAATGGGAAATTTATGTTTTTTGTTATCCGTTCAAGGTGGATTTGGTGCTGGTTATATCAGTTGTTTATGTGAGAAGTTGTATTTTTTTTTTAATTCTTCTGATTAAAACTAATAAATAAAGCAGGTCTTGGATTTGCTTGTAGAAAATAATCCTAGGTCTCTGGAGGTAAATGCAATCAACAATAGTGGCTTGACAGCACTAGATTTGCTGTTAATTTTTCCAAGTGAAGCCGGTGACCGAGAAATCCACGAAATACTTCAAGGGGCTGGAGCCTTAAAAGCTAAAGACATTGCCTTCCATATCACAACTACTTCCTGTAGTACTCGTAACACACCTGTGATTGACAGTTGTTCTAATCTGATTCAATACTTCAAATTTCATGTCGGAAGAGATTCTCCAAGTGATGTCCGGAGTACCCTTCTAGTCATAGCTGTTTTGGTGGCGACAGCAACGTACCAGGTTGGTATCACTCCTCCTGGTGGTACGTGGCAGGACAATCAAGGCCATATTGCCGGAACATCAATCTTAGGCTATCATAGTCGGGTGTCTTATGTCTTGCTAGTTGCTTTTAACTCGCTTGGGTTGAATGTCTCTCTATACATGATAGCCATCTTGACGAGCAAGTTTCCATTGGCAATAGATCTTCGAGCTTTACTATTCAGTATGTACTTTACGTATAATCTTGCTGTGTCAGCTACTTCGCCAGAGAATGCCAAAGTATTCGCAATTGTCATCACGTCGATCCTGCCTACTGCAGTGCCGCTGATTGGCAACTTGATACGAAAATACGGGGGTTTTAATTATCTATTAGGCATGTTTCGTAGAGGGCACGGAAATTAGGCAATAAGGAGGAGACAAGGGATCGCTTTATTTATGCATTGAGATCTCACTTTTTTTGCGTGTAAAAATTTATCAAAACTTTCATTTGTACAAATTATGGAATGGTGTTTTCAGCCTGAAGGCAATTTTTGTAATGGGTTATACACTTGTACATTGTTAACATAATATTTGGTTACAAATTATGGTGAAAAAAGGGAAATAACAGGCAATGCTAGAGTTAAATCCTCCATTTGCAGGAGAGTAGATTTCAGATGGATATATTCCCCTGCACTTGGCACTTGCAAATGGGTCGGTCGAAATGATTAAGCCCTGTAATACAGATTACAGACTGAACATCTTACAAAAAGTTCCAAGTGAGCTAACATAACACTGCCCCTCGGTAAGCCATTGGTGTAAGAGCAATTGGTAAAGGTTGCGAGTTGGCACTGACCGCTGTACAAAGGAAGAAAGGATTCACCATTGTACATCAATCAAGTGCCACTGCCATTTAGATATTTAGCGAATAATTACAGTTTAACACAAAGCATTTTGATCGCCTAGAGAAACGCAGCCTAATATGACGGTCAGTAGGTCAATGTGTGAAGTCTCTCAATAATAATATTGAGAGACCGTCTCTCAGAAGTTTTTGTGAATGACGGTATAGCAACATTTCATCCCGTATCAGTTTCCTTATCTTACACCCTCCAACGCTGGCCTCCACGTCAACGTGACACGGAGAAGGAGCAGGCTGGCTCTTGCGGTGATTGTACATACTCCTTATGTAGGGGTGTTGCAGTGCCTTTTCCACCGTGATCCTCTTGTTTGGATCAAACTGAAGCATTTTATTTAGCAAGTCTAACCCCATTGGATCTGCATTTGGGAACAATACCTTGAAATCGATCCCTGGTGTGTAAGGCTGTGATATGACTAGCCGATATGCCTCCTCGTCGCATCTAGTTATGAACCCGAGATTTGAATCATTTTGTGTTCCAAGTATATTGATAATTTTAATCAATTGGCCCGTCCTGTCTTTGGCTGAAAAAAGGCGGTTTCCCCCCAGTAATTCAGCGAAGATGCAGCCTACGGACCAAATATCGATGGAGGGTCCGTAGGTTTTACACTTAAGGAGTAGTTCTGGTGCTTTATACCCCCGTGTTCCGAAGTTCTCTGTTGCAAGCTGGGTTTGACTCGAGCCTTGGGTGGTTGTTGCTAGCCCAAAATCGCATATCTTCAGTTCATGCTTAGCATTCACTAGAAGATTCCCTGGCTTCAAATCCCGGTGAATGATCTTGGCAGTGTGTAGATACTCGAGACCATTAAGCAACTGCATCATGAAATACTTGACGAGATAATTTGGCAAAGGTGGAGAAGAGCGAATTACGCTGCCAAGATCGCTATCCATAAGCTCGAAAACCAAGTAGACATACCTGCAGGTAGTTGAAGGAATCATAACATCTTTTAATGATATAACGTTTTTATGGCGAACATGACGCAAGATTCTGAGCTCCCTCAAGGCCTTCAAAGCTTCCTTGGAATCGGCACGGACTTTAATCTTCTTAATAGCAACTTTCTCATTAGTCTCGGTATTAACAGAACAACAAACGATACCATAGGCACCCCTTCCTATCTCGTCTTCAAGCTCGTATTTAGATTCGACTTCAAACGTGGTGTCCCCAATAATTCTAAAAGACTTGTGCATCGGATCGTTGCGAAAACTGTTGTTAATCAGACCAAACTGGTGAATCACGTTATTATTATGGTGCATCATCATCATCACCATTGTTATAATCTTGAACAATAATAATAATGAATGAGAGTAAGAGGGTAATTTTGTTAGGGCTGTTATATAAGTATAAATTACCCTTCCCAATTGACAAATTCACAAGCCCTATTCGGAATTTACTACGTGTGATTAGTTATGGTAAGTTTTTAAAGTTAATTACTTGGTGATCAAGTTCATAACGGAAGGAATCATCTACTCCTAAACCGACTTTTAATTCAAATTCAATTTCTAGTAAGTATTCTAATAAGGCGGTTTGCGGATTTTTTTAACCGAGGTTCTCTAATAAAGGGGCAGTTTTGTAATTTGCAAAAAAAAGCCTTTGACTGTCGATAACTCTCGGTTATGAGTTCGGAAAACAATAATTTTTTTTTTTCAAATTGACCGTCTTACGAGATCTTCAATTTGAAAAAAACTTCATTGTTGTATGAACTCCTAGTTGGGAATTCTGGTCAGTCTGAGTTTATTCGTTAAAAAAACTTTGACCAACCATATCATATAAGTCCATAACTCACGGCTATGAGTTCATAAAAGAGTGATTTTTTTATTTTTTTTTTTAATTCAAGGCCTTTACGAGATTAGTTGTTTGAAAAAAATAACGTTTCCTGAACTCGCGGCCGAGAAATATTGTCAGTTAAAAGTTGAAAAACGAGGGATACACCTTAGAAACCGAAATGTTGAGGGGTACAAATAAGAATATCCCTATTTTCTATTTAGGCTAGAAATTAGACCTAATTAGAGTTAACCTTACAATAAGGACCCAAAGTTTGACAAAATTTTGCGATAGGACCTGGACTTTCTTTAAGAGACTTTGAGGACCTCAATTTGCTTATTGGACAAAAATGCCAATCTAATATTTTTCTTCAAAATAATCCCATTTTTTTTATCTTTACATCTATTGTTAATACAATTCTAAATAGCTAGATTGTTGAGTTAAACCGGTTCGGTTTCGGTATGGATTTTCACCATCACGGTGAATCAAACCAAAGCATGCGTTGATCAATTGGCCCTCATGGGCAAAACCCTTGATCCGGAGGATGTCGTTGCTAAAATCTTTAAAGGTTTAGATTACGACACCTACAAACCTGTTATTGACACCATGCGCGCTCGCGATACACCTATTACGTTTGAGGCGCTACACGAAAAACTCCTCCATCACGACCTCACTGTCAAACACCAACCTACTGAAAACCATTTTGCACCTTCTGCAAACCCGGCTTATCGATCCAATAATAACCACCGCGGCTACCCTCGCCACACCAACCACCATAATTACAGCAACAACTACACCACCAACTACCCCAATCAACAGCCTGCTCAACCAAATCCAAACCCAAATCCGAAACCATTCAAAGGTTGATGTCAATGGTGTCGACAAACCGGTCATGTGATTGCCAATTGCCCCCTATTTCGTCGGCTCTTTCCAAATATTTCTTCCCGGAACCATCAACCAACCGCCAGCAGCAGCAACATCAACCTCAGGCCCACGCCGCTACTCAAGGACCACCAAACCCGAACCCAGCGTACCTCCTTGATAGCGGGACATCTCACCGCATAACCCATGATTTGGACACCCTTGCCTTCCATTCTCCATATACCGGCCTGGATGACCTTCTCATTGGAGATGGATCTGCTCTCCCCATTGCCAATATCGATAAATTTTCTCTTCAATCACTTCAATTTAATAATGTCTTACATGTTCCCAATATCTCCCGAAACATACTATCTATATCCCAATTATGCAAGGACAACCAAGCTTATGCAATTTTCTCACCTGATTCATTTTTTTGTAAAGGCAATTTCGACGGGGAAAACTCTCCTCCAAGGCCGCGCTAACCAGGGAGTGTACGAGTGGTGTCCCATGAAATCAACCGTCTATGCCGCTGTGAAGAGCACCGCTCCAATTTCTTGGCATCATAGGCTAGGGCATCCCAGTTATGATGTAATCAAGATGATTAATAAAAATTTATCTTCTGTTATTTTGGATTTTTCACACTGTGAAGCTTGCAATGTGTCAAAAAGCAAAAAACTTCCTTTGTCTGTTTCTTCATTTAAAACCCACGGACCACTTGATCTTATTTTTTCAGATTTATGGACTAGCCTGGTTCTTTCCCGAGATAACTATAAATATTACATGGTATTCGTTGACCACTTTAGCAAATATGTTTGGTTATATCCCTTAAAACGTAAATCCGACACAACCCAAATATTTAATCAATTTAAAACGTTAGTTGAAAATACTTTAAAAAACCAATCCGACGTTTCTTCTCCGACAACGGAGGTGAATATATTAAATTAAACCACGATCTCCTTAATGATGGCATTACCCATCTCACCTCTCCACCTCACACACCTGAACTTAATGGTTACGCAGAACGACGTCACCGCCACATTGTAGAAACCAGCCTCGCTTTACTAAATCACGCTGGCCTCCCCACTACATATTGGCCATTTGCATTTAGTACTGCGACGTATTTAATAAACCGTTTACCCACACAAACATTGCACGGTAATTCCCCTTCCTCCATAATTCACAAAAGTCAACCCGAGTACACCAAACTTCATAATTTCGGCTGTCTTTGCTACCCCTGGCAAAGGCCATATACAAAGCACAAATTAGAAACCCGCTCTATTCCATGTATATTCTTCGGTTACTCGACCACTCAAAGCGCATACCACTGCCTTGACCCAAAAACCAACCGAATCAATACATCTCGACGCGTTAAATTCTTTGATGATGAATTCCCCTCTCACAAAAACACAATCTCACCTGTCTCCACATCGGCTCACAACAAACCCGACGATTGGTGCGCTCTCTCTATTCCTATCATTCCTTCCGCCTTCTCTTCTCAACCACCAACGACCCCACTACCGACATTCCTCACCGTAACAGACCACCTATCACTACCGTCTATTCACGCCGATCCACTCAACCGTCTACCACACCCTTATCTTCCTCCTCACCATCGACACCCAACGTGTCAGACCCCACTCCTACCCCTGTCAACACACAATCCACACATGACAACCAACGACCCGCGAAAACTATCACCACTAGACTCGATAACAATATTCGGAAACCAAACCCGAAATACGCTCTCAATCTCGCTCACGCGTCTCCATCTACTGACAACCTTCCAAACACTGTTAAACAGGCACTCATTATACCCCATTGGCGAAATGCTATGCAAGATGAATATAATGCGCTAGACAGGAACAAAACCTGGTCACTTGTTCCTCGCTCTTCCGCCCAAAATATCATTGGATACAAATGGGTATTTCGCAACAAATATAATCCCGACGGAACTCTTAAGGAACACAAAGCTCGCCTTGTTGCCAAAGGCTTCCATCAACGCCCGGGCATAGACTATACGGAAACATTTAGTCCCATTGTCAAACCAACCATTGTTCGTCTCATTCTATCTCTAGCTGTAACCAACTCATGGTCACTCCGCCAACTAGATATAAATTATGTTTTTCTCCAAGGACGCTTAACCGATAATGTCTTTATGGACCAACCACCTGGATTCGTCGATCAAGCCAAACCCAACCATGTCTGCAAATTAAATAAAGCAATCTACTGTTTAAAGCAAGCTCCCCGAGCTTGGTACACCGAGTTACAAACTTATCTTACAACTCTTGGTTTTAAACAGTCCATTTCCGACCCATTCTTATGTACCCTACAGACAAAATCAACAAGTATTTACATGCTAATCTATGTCGATGATATAATTATCACCGGACCAAACCCATTACAATTACAAACATCTATAACCACCCTATCTAATCGTTTCTTGCTAAAAGACCTTGGACCACTCTCGTACTTCCTTGGAATCGAGGTTACACTCAATGCCCTTGGTTTCCATCTAAACCAATCCAAATACATTTATGACCTTCTAACAAAATACAAGATGGCTGAAGCCAAACCAAACACCACACCAATGACTACATCCCCTCATCTTCTTCGTGAAGATAACAACCCCATTCACGACCAAGCCACTTATCGTGCCATGGTGGGAAGTCTTCAATACCTCTCTCTCACTAGGCCTGACATAGCCTTCACTGTAAATCGCCTTGCTCAATTCCTTCACCACCCAACAATTACCCATTCAACAGCTTTAAAACGTCTCCTCCGATATCTACAAGGTACACCCAACTATGGCATCCAATTATACCGTGCTACTCCTCTATGTCTTCATGCCTTTTGCGATGCCGACCGTGCAGGCGACAAAAACACCTACTTATCCACCACTGGCTACATCATCTACCTTGGTCGTAACCCCATTTCTTGGTCATCCAAGAAACAACGCGGCTTAGCCTTATCCACCACTGAAGCTGAATTCAGGGCAGTTGCCTATGTTACAACCGAGCTCATTTGGCTTCGGAACCTCCTCTGTGAACTCCACATCATTGTTACCAAACCACCAACCATCTATTGTGACAATATCTCCGCCACTATCTATGCAAAGAATCACGTGTTTCACTCCCGAATGAAGCATATGGTCCTCTCCTTCTATTTTGTCAAAGAACGGCTTCAACTCGGTCAGATCCGCATCCAACACGTCGCCAACAAGGACCAATTAGCAGATATCCTCACCAAGCCACTGGACAAATGTCAGTATCACGAGCTACGTATCAAGCGTGGACTTACCCCTCGGACGTCCATCTTGCGGGGGCGTATTAATTAACAGCAATAATATTACAGCAAAGCAATCTCCTCAAATCAAGGCCAATTGATTGCATACACATTGTAAATATAGAAAAGATCATATTATAATTATTCAGTAAATAATTGTATAGGCTCCCATCCATAAATAACCTCATGTATACTCCTATATATTGTCCAGTTTCATATATAGCAATAATACTCATTCAAACTATTCTCTAATCACCTCCTTATATTGCCGGTTTAGTAGACAAAAACTTTGGTACAGAATGTAAGACTGAGACTCTGCAGTTTACAGTTTATAGTTTACAGGAACTCGTCAAATGAACATGTAGAATACTGATATGGTGCTGTTTGGTTTGTTTCTGTTAGAAAGTTGGCTTAGATATTATGGGAATATCATTCTCTTGTCTGCGATTGTGTATCGGTTAATGCATTTTCGAAGGATTTACAGAGTCCGGTTCTGGTTTTGTCAGGTTTAGTTTAAATGATTAAGACATGTGATACAGATTACAGACTGAATATACAGAGAAATATAAACACCACTGACCGTTGTACAATGGAAGAAAGGAGCAAATGGTAATAAAATGCATTAACTGCCATTTAGACAATTATCGAATAATTACAGTTTAACACTAAGCATTTCGATGGCCTAGAGAAACGCAGCATCCAGATGGTATAGCAACATTTCATCCTGTATCAGTTTCCTTATCTTATCCACTCCAACGTTGGCCTCCACGTCAACGTGACCCGGAGAAGGAGCAGGCTGGCTCTTGTGGTGATTGCACATACTCCACATGTACGGGTGTTGCAGTGCCTCTGCCACAGTTATCCTCTTGTTCGGATCAAACTGAAGCATTTTGTTTAGCAAGTCCAACCCCATTGGATCTGCATTCGGGAACAATAACTTGAAATCGATCCCTGGTGTGTAAGGCGATGATTTGAGTAGCCGATATGCCTCCCAGTTGTTTATGAACCTGAGATTTGAATCTCTCTGTGTTCCAAGTATATCGATAATTTTAATCAATTGGCCGGGCCTGTCTTTGGCTGCAAAAAGGCGCTTTCCCCCCAGTAATTCAGCGAATATGCAGCCTACGGACCAAATATCGATGGAGGGTCCGTAGGTAAAGCAATTTAGGAGTAGTTCTGGTGCTTTATACCCCCGTGTTCCGAAATTCTCTGTTGCAAGCTGGGTTTGACTCGAGCCTTGGGTGGTTGTTGCTAGCCCAAAATCGCAAATCTTCAGGTCATGCTTAACATTCACTAGAAGCTTCCCCGGCTTCAAATCCCGGTGAATGATTTTAGCAGTGTGTAGATAATAGAGACCATTAAGCAACTGCATCATGAAATGCTTGACGAGGTAATTTGGCAAAGGTGGAGAAGAGCGAATTACGCTGCCAAGATCGCTATCCATAAGCTCGAAAACCAAGTAGACATCCTCGCACTTAGCTGAAGGAATCATGACATCTTTCAATGCAATAACGTTCTGATGGCGAACATGACGCAAGATTCTCAACTCCCTCAAGGCCTTCAAAGCTTCAACGGAATTCTGACGGACATTAATCTTCTTAATAGCAACTTTCTCATTAGTAATTGTATTAACAGAAGAACAAACGACATCATAGGCACCCCTGCCTATCTCGTCTTCAAGCTCGTACTTAGATTCGACCTCAAACATGGTGTCCCCAATAATTCTAAAACACTTGTGCCTCCGATCGTTGCGAAAACTGTTGTTAATCAGACCAAACTGGTGAATCACGTTATTATTACGGTGCATCACCGTTGTTATAATCTTGTCTTGAACAATAATAAAGAGTAATTTTATTTGCTAGGGCTTTTATAGTACTCCGTGTGATTACCCTTCCCAATTCACAATTCACAAGTCCTATTCGGAATTTAGTAGGCGCATATTTTACTCCGTGTGATTAATTATGGTAAGTTTTTATTCAATTTTTGTTGACAAACGGTAATAAATTAATTACTTGGTGATCAAGTTCATAACGGAAGGAAGGAATCATCTACTTGATGAAAGGATGTTCAATTTCTACTCCTAAACCGACTTTTAATTCAAATGCAATTTTATTTACCGAGATTCTATCATAAAGGGGCAGTTTTGTAATTTGCAAAAAAAAAAAACTTTGACCGTCGATAACTCCCGGCTATCAGTTTGAAAAAAACTTCATCACTCTATGAACTCCTAGTTGGGAATT
>JAGPOY010000306.1:9526-33022 GCA_018983105.1 Silene uniflora | reverse complement strand
TGCTCAGCTATTGTTGAAATATCGAGCTCACATTAATGTCGAATGGTGTAATCAATCTAGATCCATTAAGTACTTATTTAAGTACATTAACAAGGGATCTGATCGAGTTACCATGCAGTCTTCTTATACATGTCGTAATCAGGAGGATCCTGCTCGATTTGATGAGATCAAAAGGTTTTATGATTGTCGATATCTTTCAGCATGTGAAGCCGCTTGGAGAATGTTTGGGTTTGATATCCATAATAGGACTCCTGCTGTGGAAAGGTTGCAATACCACCTGCCTGGTGAGCAACCTGTTGTGTTTCATGATGATGATTGGGTTGACGAAGTTGTGGAAAAAACTTCCCTTGGGGTCTCACAATTCCTTAATTGGATGGCGTGTAATAGGTCTACTGTACCTGAGATGCAGATTGCAAAAGAATTGTTATACTGTGAGTTTCCCACGAAATTTGTTTGGGTAAAAAAAAACGTCAGTGGAGCCTTCGAAAAAAAGGTTTCACGATTGGTAGGTTGACACACGTCCCACCTCAATGTGGAGAGCTTTATTTCATGAGAGTAATGTTGAACCACGTTAAGGGCCCACAATGTTTTGATGATATTAAGAAAGTCAACAATTTTGTTCATTCGACATACAGAGAAGCGTGTTATGCTTTGGGCTTAATTGGTGATGATCGGGAATACATTGCGGCTATCAAAGAAGCAGCTGATTGGGGGTCTGGGTTTTATTTAAGAAACCTCTTCGCAACGCTATTATTTTCTGGTACTTTGTCTATGCCGAGCAAAGTTTGGGATGAAACTTGGCGTCTTTTATCCGATGATATCCTTCGTAGACAACGAACTGTTCTTAACAACCCAGGTTTGTCTTTAATCTATATAATATATTTTGTCTCTTTTGATTAAAACACGTTAATAACAGTTTTCCCTACCTTTTGTTATTCCGTGCATTTATTCTTTCAGTCTATAAATACGCATACATAATATTGCACTTTTGTGACCCACCAGCCTTACAACTTACCGATGAAGAGTTGCAAAATTATGCCCTTATTGATATTGAAATTTCTCTACGCATAAATGGGACTACCCTTCGTCGCTTTGAGGGAATGCCTTTCCCAGATATGGCAACAACTTCACATCATCGAAATAGCTTACTTATGGACGCGTTGTCATACGATAGACAATCCTTGCATGAAGAACACAATAGTCAATTATCTTCAATGACTGACGAGCAACGGTCGGTGTATAATGAAATCATCGAAGCTACTTCAAATAACAAAGGAGGTGTGTTCTTCGTGTATGGATTTGGTGGAACTGGGAAGACTTTTCTTTGGAGAGCTTTGTGTGCTGGAATAAGAAGTAAGGGAGATATTGTTGTCGTTGTTGCGTCAAGTGTTATTGCCGCAACTTTGCTACCAGGTGGAGTCACAGCTCATTCCAGATTTGGTATTTCTATAAATGTAACTGAGGACTCAATTTGCTCTCGAATTAAGCCCGGTAGTGATTTAGCTGAACTTTTGATACGTGCTAAGCTTATTATATGGGATGAAGCCCCAATGACTCATAGGCACTACTTTGAGGCCCTTGATAAAAGTTTGAAAGATATAATGCGTGTTATACACGTTGGCAATGCTGACCGGCCATTCGGTGGGAAAGTTGTTGTATTCGGGGGTGATTTTAGACAGACACTACCGGTTGTTTCTAAAGGCAGTAGATCTGATGTTGTTGCTGCATCACTGTGCTCTTCATATTTGTGGTCTTTCTGCAAGGTATTTACATCTCCATTTACAATATTTTTTTAATTAGTTCATTTACTTATATATAAACTACTAATCTCCTATGCGAAATGAAAGTATAATATAGCAATTCGAATATGTCTAGGTACTTAGATTAACCAAAAATATGCGCTTGCAAGTTGGTAGTTCTGTTCAAAATGTCGAGGACTTAAGGAAATTCTTAGAATGGCTCTTAGAGATTGGTGATGGTTTAGCAGGAGGTGAAAATGATGGGGAAGTTGATCTAGAATTTCCACCCTAGTTTCTCATTGAAGATGTTGGCGATCCTATTAAGACTTTAGTTGATGTCACTTATCCGGATTTGCTTGGTCAATTGTGGAATTCAGAATATCTTCAGCAAAGGGCAATCTTCGCCCCTACTCACGAGATTGTTGAATCGGTAAATGATTATGTTTTGGGTCTTATTAAGGAGGATGAGAGAATTTACTTAAGCTCTGACGAGGTGTGTAGTGATGACAGAGGTACAGCTGCCGGTGAAATACACTCCACTGAATTCCTAAACAGTATCAAGTGTGCAGGACTGCCAAATCATCAATTAAAGCTGAAGGTCGGTGTTATGGTGATGCTTCTACGAAACATTGATCAAGCACGCGGGTTGTGTAACGGTACGAGATTAATTGTGACTGACCTAGGCGCACGCGTCATAAGATGTACAGTCTTAACTGGTAGTCATAAAGGTGATCGCGTCCACATTGCTCGACTAACACTTACTCCGTCGGATACAACTAAAATTCCCATACGTTTTAGTAGAAGGCAATTCCCCATTTCTGTGTGTTTTGCCATGACGATTAACAAGAGTCAAGGGCAATCTTTATCTCAGGTCAGCATCTATCTCCCAAGGCCGGTGTTTAGCCATGGTCAGCTTTATGTCGCACTTTCCAGGGTCACAAGAAAAGAAGGGTTGAAAATATTAATTTGTGATTCTGAGATGCGTACATCTAATACTACCACTAATGTCGTCTATCAGGAAATTTTCCAATTCTTAGAGTAGTTTATATTTATTAAAGTTCATTTCAAATTATTTATCGTTCTTTTTCTTTTGCACATTGTATTTACAATACTATATTACGTGGTTCAATTTATGTTATTTAATCCATTGCGTTTATAAATTGTTTTCAAACAACAGTGCACATTGGTGAGGGATACATCAAATGTACATCTGCTTACATTAGTAACGAAATTCAACCTGGTAAATGCATCCCAAAACTCTCATAACGGCCTCAATACATACCCGTGCATTTTGCACGGGTTTAAAACTAGTACGTATTTACTTATGGTGCAGCCGTGCAGGAATCAAGGTAAATTAATACTTTATGTTAAACTTCGTCCAATAAAGATATTCTAATACGATGATATTCTCCAAACGTTATATTTCGCACGATGTTTGTTTACATAATTTATTTAACTAACTAATGCATCGATTTTTTCTCTAATTATATTATGTTTCATGTTGTAGGAATAATTCACATACACGGATCATTAATATCGATGTGTCAACTCAATTAGTTTCTCAAAAGTGGAGTAATTCTTACTACGGTATATGATAAACAAAAAATTGTAACTGTGTACAAAAAGTAATACGGAGTAATAATGATACCTATAGATTTATTAATAAGTCTCCCTTGTGACGGGTGACAAGTCTGACAACTATTCTAGATCAATGATACAATGCCATGTTCAATTCGATAATTTGCGTTATAACTAATTCTGGAGATTTGAGTTCACTAAAGGCCCTATTTTTTTTCGGCAGAAATAAGAACCGAACTAAATACAACTGAACGAAACCGAACTTCAACTGAATTAATCTTAATCTGTCAAAAGATAAGTTGAACTGAGCTGAACGAAGGTGAACTGCATATACGTGAACTGAACTGAATATACTTAAATTGTACTGAAATCAAGTTTAGTTATTATCTAAGAGCTAAATTAATTAGGTAGCATTATATTTGGTTGTGTACGAACACAAAAGGATTTCAAATAAAAGTTATTTTATTGAAATACCTAAAAGTATTAATCCACCTTAATTCAGCCTTATGATACTCTTGAAAGTCTCTGTTACAATACAATATGACTAGGACAATGCAAGTATGAGTTATCCTACTATAATAGAAATAGAAATAGAAATGAAACAATAATTGAAAAGCATAACTACAAGGAGTATCATAAAATTAAAGTAATACCTAATACCTAATTCCAACAGATATCATATTTCATGGATCAATTTCGTTATATGCAATTTAAGGACTGGTAAATTTAAGCTCGGCTCAAAATCGAGTCATATTCGTTTCAAATCAAGTTTATTAGGTCGACTTGTTTCCTACTCTTCTTTAATATCTATGACACAAAGTGACTAAAAAATCTTTTTAACTATAGGCTCATGATAGATATTCAAAAGTCACTGTTAGGATATTACCCGGCCAACGGCCGGGCGTGAAATCTAGTTTTTAGTGAACGAGTTACTTTTGAAGGCGATGTAAAAAAAAATAAAAAAAAAATAAATAAATAAAAATTAAAGCTAATCGTCTCTAAACAAAATAACAAACTCATAGAAGATAAAAATTAAAGGTTGAATGAGATATGTAGATCGTCACATAACTTTCTTTAAAGTTCAAAAACCTTATATCAACATATTTTCCGTCTCTATGATATTCCTAATACGTGCCAACTCTTGACTCTTGTTGATGATAGTACGAACAAGATGAATATGGTGAGATTTGTTTGAGTCTTATTCATTACATACGCTTATAAACTTTTAAGAGAGTACTAATCTCGACTCTTTAGCGTTAAGTAGCTTTAAGAGTACTAATCTCGACTCTCTAGCATTAAGTAACTGTTAAGAGAGTACTAATCTCGACTCTTTAGCGTTAAGTAGCTTTAAGTTCTATTAACAGAAATCTTAAAATAATCTGTTACTCCTAGTAGGTTGTTAAAAGCATATTTTCTCTGTCCGCAACTCCGCAACATAATACGGAGTAACATCATAAGCGATATCATTAGTTTTTTTCTATTCTCGCATGAGAAGGTTTCGTTGTAATAATATTATCAAATAGATTGACAAATATAGTTTATAGGCCATGGATACCTGGTTTTATTATTTGATGTATCAATTTACAAGGTTGCATCTTTCACGGTTCTATACATCTTGTTCGATCCATGACCCCTATAGAACAAAAGTGTAAGACCTGTGTCATGGTAATGGCGGTACAATGACGAGGTATATAAGACCTGGTGTACTCTCTTCTGGTCTTTCAGAATAGGCTCCTCGAGAGCCAAGTCCTCGTCATCTCCATCAGGGCAGTAGCGTGGCAGCTTCAGAGCATCTGTTGACGACTCAAACTCCGGTTCAGGCTAAAGCTCAAGTTTTTCTTCAATGTCTTCGTCAGATGGAATTTCCGTGCCTAAATCGAGATCTGGGACCGACTCACCTGCAAATTAAACGAAACTTTGAGCATGAATAGTCTAGTTCTCGAAAAAGGCTGTGGAAAATGGGAAAGAAAATAGGAGAGGAAGGAATACACACGACACAAAAATAAGAGACTTATTCCTAAAATGATTTTTGGTCGACTAACATGAATATGATATGATACTATCATTGGATGTTGCAGTAATGTAAGAGGGGGGAAAAAACATGAAAGGAAAACACGGTAGAGAATTAAAAACACAAATGAAGTTTTTTTTTTTTTTTTTTTTTTGACAACGGAAAGGGAATAACTTACAATGTTTTTTCAACAAATGAAGTTAAGAACAGTTAAAAGGTCGACAACTCTCTTTTAAAAAGCATGGAGATGAAAATATAGGTGGAGGTATTGTGGAGTGTGGATAATAGTTCCCAGGATCAAATCTTCCTCCCCCTAGATTGAAATGCCTCTGTGGCTTATTTGACACCAAAAAAATACGAGTATGTATGAGAAAATACTTGAGAAAAAAAAAGACTCTGGAGTCTGGACGCCTAGACGGATATGTAACATGGTGGACTGAGGATCTTAGCCAATGTCATACCATGCATTCTCTTGACAAATCTCTCGAACTCCAAGAGATTGGATTCTTCCATGAGGTCAGGATTGAGCCTGAGATACGTGAAAGCCGAAAGATGCTTCCCATCAGGATCATCCCGAGGCTTCGCATTTTCCAATATCTTGTTATACCCATCTCTATCATAACACGGAAGAGCATTCTCACTTGCGACAGGTATACAAACATCCCAAGCAGCATTCAGGACCTAGAAATGAAAAGTAGATTATTTTGGGATCGACTAATCAAAGAGGATTTTACATTAGGAACAATGGCTATTTAGGAAATTATGGAAAATCAAAAATCAATAATGCACATTCATGTTGCTGTAACATGATTTTAGAACTGCCTGGTTCAAATGTTCGCAATATCTGCACTATTGATCTCATTCACAAGATGAATCTAGGATTCCATATATAGATATTGTTCATGGATTATTGCATCAATTCAAAGGTCATCTTTCCTCTTTATGCAAATACCAATTTCAGTAAGGAAATACTCATATTACACTAAATTTGGCCTTCTATTTTTAGAAGGGCGACTTAAATTTCAAATAAAATCACGCGATATGAATCAGACGAACGTCGTGTACTCGTGTATACCATTCCGCTGGAATAAGCAAGTATATGAATGAAAAAGTTTCAGAGGTTTCGGTTATCGTTTTCATTTTTCAGTTGATTATATCTTTTTGAATAAAAATAAGGTGTCAAGACTGTCAACATAGGGGACATATCCCAATTATCCATATTGAACACCTGCTAATTTTTATGAAAGCCATTCTCTGTATAAAATAAATTTCCAGCACCAATTTTGAATTGAAGTTACGACAAATTAAGTTAGACGAATGAAACTTTTTAGTGCCTTACAGAAGTATGCAAATTACATAAGAAAGTAGAATAGTAGACTCAGAATTGCTAACCTGCCAAACCAGTCCCTCAGGGTCTGCTAGTGCCTCTGGATAGTTCTCTTGCTGGTCCAGCGTGCGTAATTCAACGCATGTAAAATTTAGAGCAGCTTCATGCTTCTTGAACATTGCAGCAATCGCAGTATAGCCATCGCGATTGCACGAATTATAGAATCCAGCTGTCAATTCAGCAGCATGACTCGCAGTTTTGTACCACCAATGAATACCTGACAGCTGTTCACCAATTAAACTTTCTCTTAAGAGGCTAAAGGGCCTTTCATATATCTAAGTGATCTAACTAGCAAAAGCACCTGATCCGAATGTTCAAACCTAAAATAACTAATTTGAAACAAAAAATTTATAACCGCGATCAAAGAAGACTCCAAAATGGTCAAAATGACCCAATAACAATGCACCAAAATGTCTCGACTCTCGAACCTGTAAGCCGTGTAAGGAATAACCCCATACCCAATCCAAATGACTCGTTTGCCAAGTCAACTTCCAGCCTTTGCACTTACAAACATAACTTTAATACCAAACTCACGCCTTCAAATTTCTATCTCACCTTTGCAGCAATAGCAGTGCCTTCAAAAGCTAAGTTAGCCAGACCAAGCACACGATCTCCATGATCAATCAGAACCCGCGAATACCAATTCAGGAAGAATCTACCATAATAGCTGTCATAGTCGCCACCATCACGGAAAAATCCTGTCTTGTCTGGCCAGGAATTGTAAGAACCTGCATTATCAGGCGCCCTAGCCCAAGACAAGTGTCCCCTAGCCTCTGCAGCCTTCTCCAGACTCTTCATTAAATACTTGTCATAGCACTGTATAAGAATGTTGAGTCATGTGAGATTTCAAAAATGTAAACCATACAGTTGCTTGATATAACTGATAACGGAGATCTGAAGATGACTGATAGATCGAAGTAATCGCTTCATTCATTAGGATTCACTGCATTTCTGTGACGCATTAGTTTCACAAAAGACGAATGTGGGAAGAGTATATACATCAAGTAGAGGAAGACTGTGGTTACAGCCGTACAGGACAATGGAACCGGAGACTTCTTAGAGAGTATTTTTGTCTTTTATGCTCCAAATTTAACCAAATGGAGAAATGTAGAAAATTGGTTTGAATGACTCAAAAAGAAATAATTAGTGAGTCCAAATGAATGAGGGTGTACCGTGTACATACGACTAGAAAAATTTGTAAATAGTTTAATGGAGTGTCAAATCTTGAAGGCCTGTTGTTAGGGGGTTGTGTTTTATTTTTACCTGGAATTCGCCGATACCTGGATACTTCCAGCCATGTTTTTCAGGATAGGATGGATACCGTAGCTCCCCACATGGACCAAGACCTACCTCAATCTCACAGATGGTTCCACTCTGAAAGAACTCGTCAAATTCTACACGGAAGCTTCTCATATAATCAAAGTAGACCTATTTTGTCACCAAGAAGAATCAACTGGTGATAGCAACAGAAATAAAGTTGAAAACAATCAAGTTAAGTGGCAGAACTGAAATCACAATACGCTGCAATACCTCAACTGCAGTGCGGCCTCTTAAGATACGTTCTTTGTCTATACCCCATGAAAGGCATTCGGTAATGCGCCTACCTTCTTGATTAGTGAAATAGATGTCTGGATTTTTTTGACCTATTTCTCTAATCCATCTTGGCAGAGGAATATTCACATCATCACCAACATTTCCACCGCATTCATGAAAAGACATAACCACCTGAAAAATGTCCAGATAATTTGAGCTTCTTGGTCAATTTCATGACAAAACTGTGAATGACAAAACTTAATAAATAAATAAATAAAACTAACTAACTAACTTCACAAGAGTTTAATTTAGATCATTAGTAAGTAGATACGGAGTATCTGAGAAAAAGTTACATATACATGATTGAGCCATTTCCAACTTACATATGTTTTTCAGAATAAAATGACTGGACATTACAACTATCTGCTACAACTTACAGTTCACTAATCGCTCTCATTTTTCATGTCTAATCCTGTTGTAAATTATGAATGATTGTCACTTCACATAACCACATTTAGTTGTTTACGAGTATTTTAGTTCAAATAATATTTTGGTGAGTGAAGACTGAAACGACGTAAAATACTACAGTTACACCCATAAAAAGCCCAAGGATCGAATATAAAATACCTGCAATTTAAGCCCAAGAGCACGCACGATCTGAAATAGACTCCTGTAACCAGTCCAGTTATATCTCTGTGGAGCCTGTGCCTCCACTATTCCCCACCAGCAATCAACCATGATCCCATCAACATTAATGGATTTTAAGACTTTAAGTTCCTCCAGAAGGCCAAATGGATCTACCATTTTGCAATTCATGTCAATGATACCTAACTGTGACCGATGAAGACTTGGTCAAATTGAAAACAATAATACTTAGCACACCTATATGTGAAATTACAGCCAGGACAGCTTTTGAAAAATAAATAAATATATTTAGTCTGATTTATCTCGTAACAGACTTTAGCTTCAAACTTTGCTCAGACCCCAATAATGTATGGCTATATGCAAGTATGCAACGTTTTTAGACGTTGAGTCCTGATTTCGACTTTTGAGAGGAAAAGGTGGATGTCAGTATGTCATATCTTACTCAAGAAGTGAAGAGTATCAGAGATAAACAGGAAAAAATTCCGAGTCTGATTGAGTATTCATGTAGAGTTTAATTGATAGATGTAGTCTTCATAACTAAAAAATTGAGAGATAGATCCAAGCAGTAGCAAACTTACAGGCAGCATAACATACACAGGGACATGCGGCGTTCCAGCAAAATCGCGCTCAGGTAACTTTGGTATTGTCTTTACCACCTGAATGCAGTAAAGATCAAGGATTACATATACAACTAGAGCACTCGCCTCAAAACTAAATGATAGCCAGAAGAATGAAACTGCTTTCACCGAAACTATAAAATGATGCTGAAGATGACACAAGACAATGGGAACATACCCCAAGTTTTGAAGTTCCGCCACAACCACAACATAATGATTCTAAGGCATCCTAAACTACACGTACAAGCGTTCCTAATGTGAGCATATGAGTATATGACTACATTTATTTTCTTCATTCCACCTTCACTTTTTTACGATTCACTTGTTCGCCATCACAAGCAAAATCCATGCCCTTCCTATCCATCTAACAAGCTAAGGACACCTAGCTAAGACAACATGATCATCCAATTGCTCAAGCGCCCATCAACACAATTCCTTATTCTCTTTTGAATGTAAGCATAAATATATATCCCATCCCCCATTCAGAACTAGGAAGAAAGCTCAACCCGAATAAATGTCACATGTAAACACGCCACAATAATAATCGAGCAGGGTTGATCACCGTATATAAACCAAGGAGCTACTCCGCCCCTATTACCAAATACTGTGGAGCGAGGGGACTAGTAAGGCTGCTGCATTTTCGATTACTTTTCAACATTAATCTATTGCATTACTGATTCACTCCTTAAAACCTTCGAACAACATAAATCCTCAAACTACAAATCCTAACCCTACCAGTCTACCACAACACCCCCACCCCCAACCCCCGCGATATTAAGAATAACTATAATAGTTGGGCTTCAACCATCACCTTAAGGTTTTGGTTGAGATGGTTCATCTATCATGGTATCAGAGCCAGTGTGACCGAAGGTCACGGGTTCGAATCCTGACAACCTCAAAACCCCTCAAAAACCCTCGGAGTGGAACCCCAGCACACGATATAGAGGAGCCTGTGCACACTAACCACTCTTCAAGCCCAATGGGCATTTGAGTGAGGGAGCGTATTAAGAATAACTATAATAGTTGGGATTCAACATCACCTTAAGGTTTTGGTTGTTCTTAATATCGCGGGGGTTGGGGGTGGGGGTGTTGTGGTAGACTGGTAGGGTTAGGATTTGTAGTTTGAGGATTTATGTTGTTCGAGTTATTCTTAATACGCGAAACTAATGAAGCGAACTCTCACTCTTCCTTACGATTATTACCCGCCCAACCCCAATTAAACAACAAACTTTATCACAAAATTTAATCGACTGTATACTAAAACAAAACAAAAAATGATTAGAACGCAAAAAATTACCTTTTCTTCTTCATAATCATCAACATCAACATCATTAACACCAATAATAATATTATTATTATTAATAACTACTGGGTTGTCCTCTAGCTTTTCTTCTCTACCATCAACTTTAGCGCATATCCGAGTCGGGCGACTCGGATACCGGCGACTCGGTCCGAGTTGAAGTGGGCGGATTGGAGGTGAGTTAACTCTGCAGCGAGTGCAATAACTCGGGACCAGAGAGGGGCAAAACGACGTCGTAGCCATGTACTTCTATATGAGTGATGAGAGTGAGACTGAGACTGAGGGTGAGAGGAGAGGAGTGAGAAATTGGCGGGTGATGGTGGGAGTTAAGATAATCTGGACCGTTGATAATCTCGAGGAAGGTGACACGTGGATCTATTTTGACCGTTGGTTATTTTGGATGTTTGGGAAAAATAAAATAAAACGCCGTCTGTGGGGATCGAACCCACGGCCACGTGGTTAAAAGCCCCGCGCTCTACCACTGAGCTAAGACGGCTATTCATGCTATTTCATACTTCGGTTAAATATTTATTCTTAAATGTTGGTAGTCTTTCCTTGGTCTCACCAAACGTACAAATGAAAAGGCATGTGAGCATGTTATTTGTAAACAAGTTATATTTTGAGTAGGAGTCCATGTTGTTGGGCCGGATCTTATCATTGATTTCTTTTGGGTGGATTTTGAATTTTTGATCGAATCATTTAAAGTAACAAGGTTATATCGCATAATGGCAGTATTTTATGCGGTTTGGCAGCAGAGAAATGCAGCTAGATTGGATGGGATGGTACGGCGACCTGATATCCTGAGTGGGCAGATTCAGGGTTTGATAAGAAGTAAAATGAACTGCTTACTTGATGGTGTAATCAGTATAAGTCATAGAGATTGGATCATTTCAATTGTTTAGATGTATTAATGATTGATCATGGAGTTGTATCTTAACTTTATTAGTTTGTAATAGTCTTGAGCTTAATCATAATCTTACATTCCACCAAAAAAAAGGTCATATCGCATATGGTATATATGAAATTTAGATAAATAATTTGACGTACTTTTTTCTTTTAATTCACCTTTTTATGTTTTAAAGTACTTTATATGTGAAAGAATTTAATAAAAGGCAAAAAGATACATTAAACGTAAGAAAGAGTAATAATTTATTATTCGTGCTAAATGTACTTCAAATTGTTTGAAAATGTCGAAATAATTTATTTTGATCCGATGCTACAAAATATATAGAAATTTCTAGAGGTGCTTATTTAATCAAAGGATAGGGGGTCGTAGGGAATTAGAGGTTAGAGATAATAATGCTAAAAGCCTATAATGCTTAGTGGAGGGCATGTCCTCCTCACGTCTAAGTATGAATTTGGAAAATAATTTTCATTTGTTGATAAGCTCCATGTGTGGATACACTATTTAATTAAACTGTATTAGGATTTTTGGGATATAGGAGAAAATGATATATTGTTGGGTGAACTTATAAATAAAATTTTTTTGAGGTAGCGAATTTTCTTCTTTTTATTTTATACTGAGTATTTATGTTTAAGCCTCATATTTAAGAATTTTTGGGTAGCAAAATCGATAATCTTAACTATTTTTTGAAGTTTGGAGTAGCGAGTGCTACCCTTTACTACTAGCTAAGTTTTCCCCTGAAGGTGGCTCTTTCATAGAATATAGATGATGTTCGAACAAGTGACTACAATATTCGTATTCATTAATAGGTTTTCTCGGTAATTCATTCATTCCTATATCGACAATTTTACGTATATTCATTTTAGTCTTTTGGGTTGTATGTTAGCCCAGTCTTACAAACTTTTGTAATTGTACTCTTTGCCTACCCTTTTCGCTTATTAAAAAACACAAATTACAAGGAAGGATTGTTAACATGTTGAGGATAAACTAATTAGAGAAAGATTGTTAAGAATATTTCACTAATTAAGGTAAATATGAGCTTATTAACATGTTCCCTTAGGTCACACGTTAGAAAAACCGTTAGATAAGACTGCTATCAATTAGTGATCATGAGATAAGTTCTACTATTCTTCCTTTGATTGTTGATTTTGTTGCCTTAATAACCTCTTCAATCATAAGTTAAGAGACAGCTTTAGCTCCCATACATAACTTCTTCTAATTAATCATTCACCTTCAATCATTGTCTAACTACATACAGAATTTGTTTAACTATATAATAATATATCAAAAGTTTCGTAAGTGATCACATAAAAGATTTTGACAGATAATAAGCAATTAAGCATTACTACACTTTCCGTTTTAATCGTTTATTTGCCTTTTTTATTCATTGTCGAGGGTATTTTAATCAAAGTTGAACAAATAATTAAGACGGAAGTCATGAATACTCTATGTCACGTACATTATCACAAATTCTGCATATACTATACTCTATACTGCATGTTCTCTCCACACTCATTCAACAAAAAAACCAATCAAGACATTAAATCATCACAAATTCTAAACACCCTTTAACAAAAATTGATCATCATCTACTACTATACATTTCTTATATTCTTCACAAAAATCGCGGTCGAAAACCGTCTGTCGTAATCTGTACACTTCTCTAGGAGGGTTGATGCATGAGTATGTGCTTTTAGTGCTTTTACTAATGAAAAGCAAAGGTGCCCACAAAATAATGTATTGTTAAGGAGGGATCTCTGTTTGAAAATATATACTTTTTCACTTCAAATTCAAATTTATAGCAAGTAAATAAAGGTAACATCTACATCATGCTTTAACTATTAAATTTGTCGAAAAATATATAACACCCTTCATTTGAATTCTATGATAATGACACAAGATTGATCCTTTTTGTCATAAGAACGATTCTCGTCGTAGTAAATTTGAATAACATATGAGAATTTTTGCAGCTTTTTTTTCAATAAAATTTGTGACATAATAAAAGATGTCTTTGGGAGATTGCAGGTTAAGGTTAAGCTACTTTTGTTTCCAAGTAAGTTTAACAGAAGAGATAATCATGGAGAGTTCGATTACAGACGAAAACTGTGATCATCAGTCAATTAATTCTCCTATGAGCACTGCCTCTTTTGGGTATTGCAGGACTAGTTCTGAAATGTCAACTCTCTCTGACGGACCCACTGACAGTTGTTCAGACGGCGCTTCTCCTGTTAGGTGGGTCCCTCCCAGGACGGCCACTCCTCCTTCGCTTTCGCCTTCTAGGCTTGGGTTGAGGAGGTATATGCATAGTATTGATGATGGCTATGATGAATTGGAACTTGCAGATATAGGTCTGTTAATTGTCTGCTCTGATCATTTTTTTCGTCATCTGACTTTTTTGTAATGTTTCTGGCATGCATTGTTTGCCTCTGCGAGTTTCCGATAGAGGGTTGTTTGCCTCCACTGGGTCTTGTTGCTATTGTTGACATTTTTTTTTTTTTTTTGCTTTTATTGAACAAATTGAAGAGCTTGAAATGATGAAAGAAAGGTTTTCAAAGCTGCTGCTGGGAGAAGACATGTCAGGGAGCGGAAAAGGCGTCTGTACTGCAGTGACCATCTCTAATGCCATCACAAATCTGTATGGTAATGTCTTCAGACCTTACTATAACAATCCTAGCTTTCAATTAGTTCCTGCTTGTTTTCGGGTTCTGGAGTTTTGGCTGATCAAAGGGAAAAAACTGCAGCTACTATATTTGGGAATGCATTGAAGGTAGAACCTCTGAAGTCGGAGAAAAAGATGATGTGGAAGAGAGAAATGGACTGCCTTCTTTCTGTTTGTGATTATATTGTGGACTTAGTCCCACAAGACGGAAGTGACGTCGAGGTAAATACATTACAAAACATGATTTACGATGAATTTTTAACTCTGAAGTTAAAAAGCTCATCTGAAACTCACCTAGTCCTGCTGTAAGACCATCTTACCCAATTTCGATCAACGTTAAATAAATGTTAGGTGATGTGTACGAAGGCGAGGACAGACATTCAAATTAATCTTCCAGCACTGAAGAAACTAGATGGAATGCTTTTGGTATGTTTTCCAGCATCAAATACTTTACCAGTGGTACTGATAAACTGCAAAAGACTTAATTCTGAATTCTGATGCTTTCCTGCAGGAAATACTGGACAGTTTCCAGGAAACAGAATTTTGGTATGCTGAACAAGGTAACACGTCGATGAATTCATCACGAACAACTTCGTTCAGGAAAGTTGTGTCGCGCAAAGATGAGAAATGGTGGCTGCCTGTTCCCTGTATACCGTCTGGTGGTATCTCAGACAAGGGCAGGAAACACTTGCGCCACCAGCGGGATTGTGCCAATCAAATTCACAAGGCTGCTATGGCCATCAACAATAATGTTCTTAATGAGATGGAAGTGCCAGAATCTTACATTGCAGGGCTTCCCAAGGTAATTTTCAACCCTTTGTTCATATTGTCTTAACTTTTTGACATCAGATTTCCGACTGAGGTAGCTAGCAAAATTGTCGTGGACAAGACAATTATTTAGGTGAGACGGCCCTATGGTAAAACCGGGTAGGATAGGTTGGTCTTATTGTAATTATGCGTCCGAATAATCTGACCCGGATAACATTTCTCAAGTTCCGACAATATCACACCAATGTAGGCTAAAACCGAAATGATCTAATAGGATCCGATGCAATCCAAGTTGCTCAAAAGACCAAACTGTACCAAATCGGAATGACACGTTTGCCAGGTCTAATCTTAAACTTGCTGACAAGGCAGATTTTCTGACATGTTTAAACACATGTAAGATCTATAAAATGTCACAGAATGTGAAAAGTGCCTACATTGTCGTCTCTAAAGCTAAGCTCCATTGTTTCAGAGCGGGAAGACGTGTTTGGGAGATGCGCTATATAAATACATGAGCAACGCAGAAGTGTTCTCCCCTGACCAGCTCCTAGATACATTGAAAATCATCACAGAACATGAAGCTCTTGAGCTTGCTGACAGAGTTGAAGCTTCCTTGTATACATGGAAGCGAAAGGCAGGAATGACACATTCAAGATCATGGAATGTGATGAAAGAGCTAATGTATGAAACAGATCGAAATGACAAGAACTACATCCTTGCTGATAGAGCCGAGACTTTGTTGTTCACCTTAAAGCATAGGTTTCCTTCACTTTCACAGACAACACTCGACACTTGCAAGATCCAATATAATCGGGTAATTTTCTCTATTTTATAGTCATGTTACTCAGACTCGGCTACAAGCTTCAGCTGTAATGATGCGGTAAAACAGTACATGACTGAGAATCTTACGGATTGAATGGACCTTTTTTGCAGGATGTAGGGCAAGCAATATTAGAAAGCTACTCAAGAGTGTTGGAAGGCTTAGCATTCAATCTTGTTGCTTGGATCAATGATGTAATCTCTGCAGACAAGCTAATGAAAAACCAAGAGCAATAGTGGACTAACAATGAGCCAACTTTTATTATGTCCTTACAGCAGCGTGCATGATTCTCGACTTCTCGTCTGAGAACGATGAATAAAAAGCAAGACACAGCCCGAAGAAAATCCCATGCAATTTTTATAAAGTACAATGTACATTCTGGATAGTATATTAGTTATCACTAAACTTCGAGATCAAAATGTTGCCTTTTAAGGGTTTGATACGTCATGCAAAAAAACATCATTTTTTGCACCGGTAACTTAACCAGACAAGCAGATCATTCGAGCTGAATAAGAGTCATGCCAGCTCGAGTGGTGACTTGGGGGTAACAAATATTGTCAAAGACTCCGAATTTATCAAAACAGAAACAGAGTTAAGACCTGGTAATAGTTGAAATGTCACCAACCCTAGCATCAAAGATTGTTAAGCAATAACCAACCATACTGAATTCAACTAAAATCCCTGAGTTCGTCAGTCCTTGCAAACTCTAACCTTCGAGCTACGCTATGATTAATACCGTCTTCAGCTTACAACATAGTGACTTGTTTACATTTCAGTCATTTGTTTACATTTGATTAAAATAACTCTCACAAGAATATAAATGGTAAACAAATAATTAGGATGGAACGAGTTTTTATTTAATGAACCACATAATAATATCGTCAGTTTGTCACCACCAAATCCCAACATAGAAAAACACAAGAACTACCAACATTTTCCTCACTCATTAAAAGTTTCAAACCACAAAAATATACATAAAACATTAAAACTCGACTCACTAATTAAAATTCTCCACATAAAACCATAACCTAAAAATGTACCACGTCTGACTCAACAGATTCTATACGCTTTATTAAACTACTTCTCGCAAAAGAAAAGAAACGTAAACAACCTGTTGAGTCGGGGTGAGTATTTATCAACTAATGTACTCCCTTAAGAAATGATCAAACTAAAATCTTTCAAACATCAGTAAGTGAACGCCTATAACGAAGACTTCTTGAAGGTAGTGGTTCGGGTTTCGGAGGAGATGAAACTGCAGATTTGAAAGCTTCGACCTTTGATTTACATTTAATTCTGTCACCTTTATTTTCTTCCAAACACTTCCTTAAAATTTCAAAATCATTTGGTGAAGATGGTATTTTTGATTCCCTTGGAACTTTCCCCTTTGCAGTTGCAGAAATTGGGGTGATTACAAAGTTCATATCTTTTTAACAAATTGTTAGAGATTTTTGAATGAAATTAACTACTGTGATGAACTTGATCAAATGGGTATTTGCAGAAAACTTTGAATTGTTAAAAGGTTGAATCTTTATGATGAGAATTGAATTTCCAGGAAGAAATTGAAAACAGAATTTGGAATTCTTTATGACTGGTTGTAATTTGGAATTCTTTATGACTGGTTGTTGACTGATGGTGACAGTAGCACTGTTGGCGAGGTGGACAGCCGGGTTAGTCGAATCTGGGTAGGTCGTGTTAGTCGGGTTCATAAGATGATCGAGTCTGGTTTAGCTAGAGGTACATTAATGCTGGTTTAGTTCAAGAGGTGATCAAATACGCGTTGGGACAGGACAAAAGTCGGGCCAACACAGATTCTATGGCCCACACACAAGCATGCGAGCGACTAGCGAGACTGGGGCCGCTTCTTTTTGCAGGCCGAACCTTGTAAACAACCAGGCAAACACCCCATAAAACAATAAACAACCCTGTAATTAATTCGGGTCATTATCGATCTTTTTAATATCAATACACGAGATAATTTTATGTTTTTCAATTATTTGGAAAAATTATTTGGTTCCGTATTTAAAATTCATGTTTAGATCAATTAAGAAGTTCGGTCATAGCCTCCATTTAGCTCTACCATGGAAGAAAGAAACCTGCAATCAATTAAGAGTACCAACTTTGATCTATTCCATTGAAATTCGAAACTGTTTACAATCTAGCAAGGCAGCCAATATAGCCACACTAGGATCATCTACAATGGCATTTCTTGAATGCAAGTACTCACAAGTCTAGACAAAATATCTCAGCCCGAGCCGACTCCATTTTACAGTATCTGCATCGCTACTCCCCCAGGAACTCAACCGCGAGCATAAACTCGGGGCATCGGAAAAGGAGAAGAAAACACATGCTATGTAGAAAAAATTACTGGAGAGCTGGATTTTTTACGAAGCTCACCCCGATCAAGGTAGCCATTATATCTAATTTAAACACATGTTTCCCCGAGCCATGCTCATGTTGATGTCGACTGTCGACGATAGGTTAGTTAAACGAAGCAAGACCATATGGGGCACCTGAACCATCTGCCCAACGGCCAAAATGCGGTTCATGCATTCCATGATATTTCCATCAGGGCCCTCATCGCAAAATGGTAATTACATTCTCTGTGCGCCAAAACAAGGGTCAATAAATTCAGCTATCATCATCCACAGCGCCAACATAAGTTAGATCAGTGCGTCTCACTCTAACAGCCCCTTTCAGCCAGCTTGATGCTTTAAAGTTAGCATGATCCCCGCCACCCATAAGGGCAGTGTTACTAGAAGATGGACCTGACCCAGCCCCGTCTTCCAAAAGTAGCCATGGGTCGACCTCCAAATCGTTATCGGGGTGCAAGGCTGTTGATTTTGACTTTCCCAACATGGACCCAGCAGTCGCAGAGCGGGCAGATGGCACAGGATTCTTTGGGGAGGGACCCACTTGGCTAGGTTGAAGACAAGCGATATCAGAAAATGAGATCGATGGAGGCTGGCATGAAACACGGGTTTGAACGTTCGGTAAGAGGATTGGCATGGCAGCTTGAATGCGCCGCCGTACTGTATCGGGTAACTGCATTCGATCCAGTTCACCCTGCATTCAGAAGACAACGTCAGGAAAATTGGCAGAATATTCAGGAAGCACTAACAAAAGTCCAAAAACTTTGGCCCAAGATGAATTGTGGACGGATATCAAGAATACAATGTTAAACCCCATTATCATGATTCATGTGATACAGTTAGAAAAGAAATGAAATAAAGGAGCGTAAATTTGAGAAACAATAAGACGAAAAGGAACAAGGATGTATAGACGAATAAAGAAAAAAGTGCGAGAAACAGAGGCACGGAAAAAAAAAAAAGATGCAACAATAGAGCAACTAGGGGTGAAACATAATACAAAAGTCAAGTTAAACTTCAGAGCCTTAATTGGCTTAATTCCAAAATTATTTGAGGTCGGCTGACATGAATCATCATTTAGAACCATCCCTGGGTAATCACACACCTCAAAGTGCGAAAATACGGGAAAAGAGTGAAAAGCAAATAGGGGTGAAATATAATACTCCGTACAAAAGTCAAGTTAAACTTGTAGGTTTGAAAATCAAAGCTTAGAATTTAAATCAAAGATAAAAATCAAAACGATGTTTTGAGAACTCGAAGTAAAAATTAATGTTACGAAATGCCTTAAAAGTAAACCAAGTGTTATTATATAGGAAAGTTTTTTTGGTAAAAGGCGTAATAAATCAACAAATGATTTTTTCAAAAACAAAAAAAAACACCAAATATTTCAAACAATAGAGCCTTGGCCCAAAATACTCCGTAATAATCAAGATGCCACCAATGAAATTGAGAATGTAGAACCTAATTTAAATTTGACAAGGAAGCAAGCTGTATTTGCAATTCGGAATTATCGAGGAGACAAAATGAAGGCACGGCCACAAAATCGAAAGGGAACTAGGAAATTATCAGAAAATGGGCGATCTGCAAGATAAATCAAAGGAAAGAAAAACAATAAGCTAAGAGCAAAGCACCACCTGTAGGCTCTCCAACATCTCCCGATTGAACCCAGAAAAGTCTTTCGTGGACATACTTGTTGCTTTCATCGAAGGTCTAGGTCTCAACCAAGTAGGTAAGAAAATACTCAACAACGCATGCAGCACGAGTAATAACCAATCAAATATATGCTTTCCCGACAAATCTAAGGGGACAATAGCACGAGTTTCCAGTTGTGACTCAGCCTCCTTCAGAGGAGATCCTTGTCCAAGGTTGAGAGACATATCCATATCTTCATAGACAACTCTACTTCCCAGGAGACGGAGAACAACTGATGCAAGTATGAATCTTGAGCTGCGACCAGAGGAATCCCTGAGAAACAATAGATGAGTGGATAAGAAAACGCAATAGAAAAATAGAGAATTTATATCATCTTTACTATGCATGCTACTTTTCACACTTTAATGTTACAAAAGCAGAGGTGGATCTAGAAAATTTTATATCTGGGGTCTTGTTGAAAATTTTAAAATCTCCTTCTATACAAAGATTATACTCATTAGATTTTATAAGAAAGTATGCACAACAGAATAAAATGGGTTATATGGAAACCACCATTAATGGCTATCTAAGGCAAATGCAGGCGCAGGTGCAGAAACAACAAGTAAAATTAAATGAACCTGGCACACCAACAAAGAATAGACCTTATAACAAGTGAACAGAAAAAGAAGAAATATCGATAAATGGCCACATGTACACATTGGCATCCATAAAATTATTATGTCAGACAACAATAATGAAAGCAGAGTGCTTAAAAATTAAGCACAAAGAAGAATAAAATCTAAGCAGTGCTCAGAACTTGGATACTGATGATAGCAGCACATCCAAGAAACAGTCAAGAAATTAACATAGGCAACGGTTCCAAAAAGATCAAGAAAATATTGACATATAATAATAGAAAAAATAATATAAAAAAACGTGCATAAATAACATAATTACCCGTCTGCACAAATTGTAGGAAGCAGTCTCATGAGGAGCTGTAGCCGTAACGATAATGATGCTCGCAGTGCCATGGGTGAAGATGGAGTGGAATCAATTGCTACTACGGTTGCCCGTCTTGACAGGCCAGGGCTACCACCTTTCATGCTCTTACGCGAATTAGATTTGTTGGAACTTTCTGTTCCAATAGGAGACAATCCCGTCTGTTTACCAAACCCAAAAGTGACCCCACTGATTTGCTGCTCAATACCATTCATCTGCTTTATCAACTCACTGGCAAACCTAGAGCGAGAATCATCAGTACTTTGATCAATGCAGGGAAGAGCTAACTCAACAAGAGCTCTCTCGGTTACGAACTGTTGGTCATTGTTAAGACCATCAGGATCCAAAACCTTAGCGGCGCCCCTGATATGCCTCTTGCAGTCTTCTTCGATCACTTCACCTTCTTCAAGAAACGGAGTTTCACACCTCCTTTTGTCTCTCCGAGTGCTTATGGAATCTGTGCTAGAATGACACCAGCCCCAGGGCTTCCAGAAGTGGGCCCTTGTAGAAAACCCTTTACTCTCAGCCAAGTTAACAAGACGCTGTCTAATAGATTTCCTTCCAAACAGTACATCTTGACCTTCCAAAAACCATTTCACATGGAGCAGCATAGAATCCTCCAGAGATCTTCCCAAAAGATGTACAACTTCTGAAAGGAGAGGAGCGGCATCTGGCCTCACCAACAGCCTTGTAAGGACAATTGGAATAAAGTTATTGTCATTATCTAATGAGCCAGCCTTGTCAGGGTTAGGTAAAAGAGACCGCATAGCATCTGCCATTGAATGTGCATCATTAGAATCAAGTTTTTCAATGAGGGTCTGCTCGCTTAACAAAAGCCTGAGCTCAAGCCACTGCCAATGAAATTTAGCTGGCTGCAAGGTATCCAAAGCACGCACAAGCCTGTCTGATATTTTTGTTTCACCTTCAGCGTTTCCCGGCAATCTATTACCATTGTCCAGTACAGAAATTGGTAATTTACAATCAATCAATGCATTGAGGAAAAGTCTAGCACGCAGAGGAGCGAAAGCCTTGGCCTTTAAATGTCTATCAGAACCATTCGACTCTAAGATGGCTGCAAACTCAGAATCTGTAACATCGGCACTAACAAGATCAAAGAAACCATGAGTGTCTCTAAGACATATATCTCGAAAAGGTGCATGTTTTACTGCATCACTTAAAGCCAAAGTCAGAGATTGCAGCAATTGAGGAATCTCTTCTGGATTTCCCATGGTAAAATTGAAAATATAGGGCCTCCAGATTATAAATGCCAACAAAGAATAAGCAGGGGGCAACACCAAATTAAGAGGAAGTGTCCGCTGCATCCTCGAAAGAGCTAAAACAGATGATTCACCAAGAAGGTCCACAATGAGACCATCACAAACTGTTCTGCAATTACCAATAAGTAGCCTGAACCAGTGAACATAAGCTTCAACTGAACTTTCTACCTTCAGCACACCGACAGATCTGGTAGTCCCGTTAGCATGGGATCTTGTATTCCTCATAAATTGAATCAAATCCAAACCTTCTTTAAGTCTAAAGACTGATACCATTCTCTCCAGGCTAGCAACTCCATGAATGACAGCCCCAACGACAAGAGCAGACAGTGCAGCTGCAGTCTTTGTAACCCTTCCAATAGCGACTTTCGTTGAATTACTAGGTACATCATTTAATGAATTCACATTAGATTCTTGAGTATCAGGTGACAGCTGAAACTGCCCCCGAGCACCTTTTGCAGGGAGAAAATTGGCAGTGAGAGCAGAAGAAGCTTCTGTAGCAAGCGCTATCTCAAAAACACGGCTATGTCTCTCGCCAAGTGCTTCCTTAAGCAGGCAAAGGCAATTTATGTGTATCCTTAAAATTCGACGAGCAAAACTCAGTGAACCCGTAGGAGCGGGAAAGTTTGAATGATTACTGACGGCTGTGAAATCAGGCATTTTTGCTATAGCGGGCCCAACATTCGCCACAATAGCAGAAACAGCAAAAGATACCAAAGACGGGTCTCCTTCTTGGGCAGCACCACCAGTTTGCTTAATACAGTCCATAAGGCCCACAATGATTTGATGAGCTATCTGATATCCATCATCCCATTTGTCAATCCCAGCATTTTTTTGAGCACCAGCGGCAAAAAGCTTTCTCTCTTTGCCAAAAAGAAGACGCACTGCATCATCGACATATCTCTGCACTATGTCTCTCATGTTCATACCAGTTCTGGATAATCGGCTTCCAGTTATCTTTTGGCGGATAAAATCATCAGGATCTTCAACTCCTGCTGGAACAGCAAAAGAAATTCCAAATTCCCCATTTTGCAATTTTCCAGATTCAAGTTCAGAAAAGAGTCTCTTGTCACATGTAGCTTTGCAAGTCTTCTCCCATTCTAAGACACTGCCAACACTGCCAAATTTCTTCAGCAAATACCTAGCATACAAAAAGGTCGGCGAACCCGAAAGCCTTCCATTCGAGGCCAGAAGAATGGTCGAACGTTGCATTGCAGCGGATAAGATATCAGGAACAAGATCCACCGCAACAAGTACATTCTCATAC
>JAGPOY010000305.1:0-13593 GCA_018983105.1 Silene uniflora | reverse complement strand
TTCCTTTCAGCATCTTCAGAAATTAATTGGCTCTCTTGAGTCCCTTTATCCCCTGGAGCCTGATCCAAAAGACTAAGCATTTCAAGATTAGAAATTCTGGTATCTTGACTTTTAGTTTCACTTTTTAGATTTTTTATTTCTATCTTAAGATCTTCAATTTCAGATAAAATATCCTTTAAAGAAGTAGGATGAGACTTTATTTGTCGTGTTTTTAGAAGATTATAAACTTCAGACATAGTATAAGGTTCCCTGTAATCTGTTTCATTGCGAGAACTAATTCCAGCATTAGAAGTATTAGGCTCATTACCTATCTGGTCTATTATTTTGGACCTTATTTCGGGGTCTTTGATAGTTCTTAATAATTCAACCCAATGATTATTATCAAGGACATTAATCTTATTTTCTTGAAACTGAGATATTAAATTATAGAAATCATTATTATTCTTATCACATGATTTACCCTTAAGACAGGGTTCACATTCTGAACTCTCTGACTCGGAAAAATAGGAGTCATTATCCATCATTTTGACCCCATTGTCGGAGCTGGAACTGGATTCTTCAAGTTCCTCATCCGAAACTAAAAGGAGTTTGTATAACTTATCCTTTATTTCGTCATCAATATCAAGACTAGCAATTGTATTCTTGGTCCAGCAATCTTTAGCAAAGTGACCAATCTTATTGCACTTATAGCAGACAATTTGCCTATCCGATTTCTTATTTTTCTTATAAGCTTTCCTAAAGGTCTTTTTGTCAGCCTTTTTATCAAATTTTTTCTTAGGATAATATTTCTTTTTCCTCTTCTTAACATTAGGATAAGAATCATTAAATTGTTTCTTCTTCCTGTAAGGAGAAACTGGCATATCCATGCTAAATTGATTGCAGAACTCGCCCAGTTGGTTCCTTTCAACCAGATTCTGACGTTTTAATTGTTGATTTAATTTAATTTCATTACAAAGATTCAACCCTTCTTGGGTACAAGTACCTATAAGTTTTTCGTAAGTATAATTATTATAAGGGATAGAGATCATGTTTCCTCTAAGAGATTTCTTAACTTTTTCAGCAAACAAATTTGGTAAGCCATCCATAAATTTGGCTTTCCAATGAGTACTATTAGACTCAGGTAGTTCCATAACTCTGCTAAGGAAAGTATCTTTATACCACCTAAAGTCAGTAAGGGTTTTGCACCTAAGGTTCTGTAATAAAGTTCTGATATTCTCATGATTATCAGAATACCTTCCCGTAAAATGTTCAACAATATTTATGGCTAGGGTATAATCCGCATTTTCTTTTTCTTTGCCATCAACATTTGTTACAGTACTAAGGATGGCATTTCTTCCTGTGGTAGATAAATAATTATCCCACCAACCTTTAAGTTAGCCAGTGAATCCCGCGGCTATCATTTTAGCTATATTAACATCAGTATTACCAGAACTTTTACAAATAGTAGAATACATGAGCATTCTATGGATTTGATTATAAATTTGCTTGTCAGTATATCCATCAATATTCCACTCATAAATACATTTACCACTGTAACTATTATTCAACTGGTATTCTTGTTCTTCATGAAGAACATCTATAGGGGAAGGACGATTATAGTAATACAATCTTTGAATAGGCTTATCGGCCCATTTTGTATCAAGTTTATTAAACTCATCTTTTATGACCTCCTTGTGGTCAGAGTTGTTATAAAAACGACTAGTAAAAACTTCACTAAGAGTTTTTAAAGATAGATTTTCCATTTTTTCTTTAAGAAAATTCTGAACTTGTTCGCTAAGCCTTACTTGTTCTGTTAATTTGACCTCCCATTCTGGTTTTTGTTTTAACACGAAGTCCTTGATTTCAGGAGGACCTTGGATACTAACAGCTGAAGAGGATGAATATGAAGTTGAAGAAGAAGATGAAGAAGTATTTCCTTCAGACGTAGTCCTTTTATTCAAGAGAGAAATAACATTATCTAATTTCTCATGTAAAGAACCTATTTGTTCTCCCACTATTTTTAAAAATAGATTTGAATAGTTTTGTTGTTGTATTAGAACATTTAGATGAGATGCTGTTATAACAGTATCTTTATTATCAAATAGTTTTGCTAAAGCAATGAAATTACAGTTTTTCATCCTAAAAGATTGTAAAGGAGGGTAAACATCATTTAATTCGTCACCATTAGGTAACGTATAATTTCTTTCTAGAACATAAATATATTGCTCTACATATGTAGCACAAAACCAAGGTACAAAATATATAATTTGGTTTTGAAGAGTACAAAAGTCGTAAAATTCCTTTTGAAATGTCATTTTTTGATTTTCATCAAAAATTTTTAAGAACCATGTTCTGAAAATCTCCCATCTGGGTAGCTTAAATTCTTCTTTAATCTTGTATCTAGCTTCAGATCCAAAACTAAAATCTATCTTAAGAGGCGTACTATCCATTACCAAAACTAAAGCTCATTTGAGACATAGTCTCAATATTCCCTTCATTAGAATGTCCTCTTAATATATTATCTCTATGGAGTTTAAATTCATCCATTATGGGTTCCTTAGGTTCGTCAACAGATGAATCATCTCTAATCTCTTCTCTTATTTGAGAAGTTGAGTATCTGGATGTACTTGGGTGATCTATTATATAGTCACATGGGGATATAAACGATTTCACCGAATTACATCTAGTTAGTCTAGAGGAGCTATTACTAGTTTTGCTTAGTAATCTATGAGGTTGATTATTACCAAAATGTAAATTAACAGATCCATCGCCTGTTTGTGTCACATCTAAAAGATCTGTGTAAACAATAGGTTTAGGTGTCATAGCTTTTTCGATTTTCCAATTTTCAGGGAATGATATTTCTTCCCATTTAATTTTTCTTCTAGTCGTTATATCCGACTTGTGAAAATTAGTTTCTATGACAATAGTTTCATTAATTGGCTTATCAGCCAATCTGCAACAAGGATTCAAAGTATATAAAGGTTTAAAGTATATTTTGTAACATATGCAAATAATCTCCGATCCTTGGGCATAGTTATATCCATGAGTTTTAACATTTAATGTTAATGCATCCAAAATATTGTCATCACTTAAAGAAAGTGTTAAATTAGGATAAACATCAAAATAAACTGGTCCATCGTCCATGAGGTAGGATCCGGCGAGAACGAACACTCGGTGCAAACGGTGAGAACGACCTTTATAATCAAATTCACGCGCGTCCTTTATTCCTGACAACCAAACTTCATTTCTCATTCTCATTCTCTATTTCTCTCCCTCCTCAAATCCTAACCAACCTTCATCCCAACTCCCCCATGACCACCTACCACCCTACCGTTGCCACCTACCACCTGTCGTCGTCGCCGGCGACGATCACGAACAAATCCGGCGATCCGTCGCGAAATTTCCCTTAACTACCGCAACTATTTCTCATCCTCTTCAAGCAAGCTGCCGATGATCTGCATTCACTCACCATCGCACCGAGCCATCGTCGGCCACCTCGCCGGATCACAACACCATCGTTATCGCCGACGTAGACTGCCGATCATCAATGTCCTCGCCGCTTTCGCATGTTTCTCGTCGATCATATTCATTCACCTTCGCACTTTTTCTCTCTGTCCTCCTCTTATACTCCTCTCTTATAATGAATGATGAATGTCGATGATCATGATATATGTTAATTAAATTTATGGGTTGATTATCAGCTATTATTATTTGAATGATCGATTTCGAAAATTTGTGATAATTGAGTGATTGTCTTCTACGTTTGTTGTTAGAAAATTAGTGTGATAATTAAGCACAGATCTGGACTTACCGGATAACCACATGTCTCTGCTTGCCGATGCAATTTGTGGTACACAAAATTGATGTATCTCAAACAAATTTTAATGTACCTAGCAAGTAATTTTGTGTATTAATGGTAGATACATTAAAGGAGTGGTTAGATACATAAAAAATTAGTGTAGATACATTGTAATAGATGGAAAACCAACGAAGCGGGAATGGGTGAGGTCCGGCGTTCGTCGATGAAGGGCGGTGGTATGACGTAAATGACAGGAAGATGGAGTGGTGGAAGGGTGGGGGGGTTGTCGGGATGGATGTTACTAGTGGCTGTCGGAGCTTTAACGTAGAAGTCAGTAGGGGTTGAAGCTTAAGTGCTTAACAATGGTGGATTCGGGATGCTGCTTAATATTTGAAGAAGGACACAGTAGTGGTTTTAGTGTGTATATTAAATTCTTTATTAAACAAAAGAGTAGCGGGGAACAGGAGGGTCTAAAGTTTTACATTAATTTAATCTCTAAATCTAATATCAACCGTTTATTTCAATCTAATCTAAGGGATTAGAGTCGTTCTCACCGTTTGCACCGAGTGTTCGTTCGCACCGGATCCTAAATCTTTCGTCAAGTCCTCTAAAGGTCTTTGGTGGTCAACGGGTCGGTCAAAGGGTCCTTAAAAAACGGGGTATTACACTTTCAAACTAAACTCTATAATACTCGACTCTCATTATCATAATCTCCATTATGATGTCAAGTATACCAGTTTAATCAAGGACTTATCATCGTATTATCACCTTAATAAGATAATAAGAAAATGCCATCTAATTATTAATAGAGATTGCTCTGGGGCATAGTTCCAACAATTAAAGTTTAGTTTGAATCCCTTTAAAATCATTTAGTTCAAATTGCAGTACAAAGGAACATGATCTTAAAGTATTACGTGAATATTTTTCCAATGTTATGTTTTAGCTGTTATGTGCACCTATTGCTACGTTTCGGTGGTGGCCTTAAAATTGAAAAGGGGGAGAAGGTGGATGGATGGTAATGACCAGAATTGGGAGGTGCTAAGAAGGGATGATGTGTTAATTGAGTGGATGGGGCACTTAATGTTATGAGAAGGTTTACTAGCTAGCTAGTCTTCAAAACAGGTTTGGCCAAGTGGCCTTGATCGAGCTCTAGCCGAGCTTATCAAATGTGGTTGATCTGGGCTCAACAAGACTCATATCGTGTTACGGAAATAGAATCAAGCGTATACCTTTCTCATTGATAATTCCAGCTTATATAATACAATAGGCTCCGATATTTTAGGAGTAAATATCATAACTGATACACTTAGTCAAAGATTACGATATGAAAGGATAATATGCTAATAATACAGAGATATGCGGAATATACGCCTAATACCCCCCCTCAAGCTGGAGCATGTAGATTGAGAATGCCCAGCTTGTGAAGTAGGTAATGAAACTGACCAACGCCCAACGGCTTTGTAAAAATGTCCGCCTATTGCTCAGTCGTAGAGACATGAGACGCTTGAATAAGACCCTCCGTGATGGCATCCTGTGTAAAATGGCAATCGATCTCAATATGCTTTGTTCGTTCGTGAAAAACGGGATTGTGGGCAAGGTCGATAGCCGACTGACTATCACTGTAGACACGTATAGGAGTAGTTAAGGGAACAACAAGGCTAGCAAGAAGACCCGTAAGCCACTTCAACTCGCACAAAATAGCGGACATGGCCCGATAATCCGCTTCAGCTGAAGAAAGCGAAACGGTGTGCTGTTTTTTGGTTTTCCAAGACACGGGAGAATCGCCAAGAAATACAATCCAACCCGTCACAGAGCGCCTTGTCATATCGCACTTACCCCAGTCAGAGTCACACCACCCGGTCACCTGTAAATTACAAACACTGTCAGACTGGAGCAATACTCCTTGGCCTTGACTCCCCTTTAAATATCGAACAACACGCAAGGCTGCGGCCATGTGCGCATCACGGGGTTGATGAAGAAATTGAGATAAGACGTGCACGGCAAAGGAGATATCCGGTCGTGTGACCGCCAGATAAACTAAACGGCCGACTAGCCGCCGATAACACTCAGCTTCAGCTAGGAAGGGGCTTTGAGTAGTACTCAGATTATGGTTAACCTCTATGGGAGTTGAAGTGGGCTTTGCTCCCAAAAGCCCCGTTTCACTCACAATGTCGAGAATGTCTTTACGTTGATTAAGATAAATGCCCTATGTACTCCTCAAAACTTCAAGGCCAAGAAAGTATTTTAACGGACCCAAGTCTTTCATATGAAAACAACGGTGCAAATACTCTTTAAATGCAAAAATAGCCGAAGAAGAATTTCCCGCAATGACGAGGTCATCAATGTAAATGGGAACATCTAAACATACCTCATCACGGGAATATGTGAATAGCGAGTAATCAGAGTATTATTGGCAAAACCCGTAATCACGCAAGGCCCTAGCTAGCTTAGCAAACCAGCAACGAGGAGCTTGACGAAGGCCATACAAGGACTTCTTCAAACGGCAAACCTTGCCTTCATGTCCACGACTGAAACCGGGAAGAAGCTTCATATAGACTGTTGGACATAATTGGGTTGATGATGCCAAGTTTTCATCGCTATTTGATTGTTTGCTTCTTAGTTAAATTGTTTAGCAAACTGAAGCATCAAATGATTGATCAAAGAAGACTCAAGGTTGATCAAGATGAAGTCAAGTTAAGAAGATTCCTAACCAAAGAGTGATTGTTGTAAACGAGGTAGTTAAACATACTCTCCAATTTTATAGTGAAAGCAAAACCGTGCAATAGTGTCATACACCGTTGCACCATGGTTTCTGGTACTACCGAATGGAGAATTTAATTTGTTTCGAAAATTGCCAAGTGATTAAATCTTTCAAAAGACTTCTTGTTCTCAAAAAGATACTTTTAGTAATCTGAAAAATAAAAAAGGAATATGCGTGCAAGTTGAATTAGAAGATACCATTCTTATTAATTCTATTTGCTTTATATCCTTAAGTAGGTCTTTTGCTTTTTCCATTTTTGGTAAAACTTGTGAGTTTGCATAAACCACTTGTGGAGGACACGTCTTGCATTGAAAATGAACTCTTCTTGAGCTTACAAACCAGCTGTTCTCACAAGCAATTTTAAATGAGATTAACCGATTAATTCATTGGGTATTAAGGTGAAGTAGTTGCTTTTGGATCCTTCCTTAGCACACTTATTCTCCTATAAATACCCACCTCAATTCTCATTTATTACTAAGACTTTAAGAGCATTTATTGTAAAACACTTGAAAAAATCTTTTAAGCTTTGTTCTTCATCTGTTTGCAAAATCGTTTTAAGTTTTCAAAAGTCTTCGTTTGTTTTTTTCAAAGCTACAAATCTCCAAGTATCAGTTAGCTTCATTGTTGCATAAGAGTATGTTCAATGATCTTGTGTTTATGTCTTGAATTGTGATCTCCATGTTTATTTAAGTGAACGATTGAGATTCTAAGACACTGTAAACCTGTGAGATAGAACCAAGAAACTTTTGAAGCGGAGTTGCTTTAAGTTTGAGTTGCAACCGAGTTGGTTGAAGTAGTTATTTTCATT
Organism: Silene uniflora; assembly: GCA_018983105.1. Classification (NCBI taxonomy): domain Eukaryota; kingdom Viridiplantae; phylum Streptophyta; class Magnoliopsida; order Caryophyllales; family Caryophyllaceae; genus Silene; species Silene uniflora. The sequence continues at coordinate 6,246 of JAGPOY010000305.1, read as the reverse complement.
GTAATATTTAGTTAAGTTTGAGTAAATCTCTAAACAAGCAATAAAATAACGGTTGGACGTAGGCTCCGGAGTAGGAGCTGAACCAAGTTTTAAAACGTCGTCTTGCTTGTTTATTTACTTTTACGTTGTCTTCTCATTACATATATCCTTGCCAAAGCTCACTGCAAGTATTGTGCAACAGTCATTCATACTGTTGCTCAGAACTGCTGTAACTCTTGTGAACTTATCGATCATTAAGTCTCTCAAGTACTCTCATTAGTCTTACTTGTGTTAAAACTTAACCAAGTAATTCAGATTTTTTTTAAGTACACCTAATTCACCCCCTTCCCCTCTTAGGTGCTAATCGTTCTTAACTCTTCATAAACTTTTTCCGTAAGATCGCCATGGAGGAAAGTATTATGCACATCCATTTGGTGTAATTCCCATTTCTTTAATTGTGTCAGAACCATGGATAAAAAATTCATAAACATTTATGTAACCTCCGTGTTATCAATCAAGAGATAAACCCAAACAGATCGTGAAAAGTCGTCCACAATAGTCAAAAAATATTTAGCACCACAGGACGAAGAAATACGATACGGACCCTAAATGTCACAATGTATTAAATGAAAAATCTCAGGAGCAATATTATCGCTTAAATCAAAGCTATGTCAAGTTTGTTTTGCAAGATGTCACACATCAGACACCGAGCCCTTATTAAAATTAACAGTACGAGCCAAAGGAATAATTTGAACCACTTTGTCACCCGGATGACCAAGCCGTTGATGCCACAAATCATATGTCCCCACGGTGCCCACCGTGTTGACTGAAGACAGCTTGTTGACCGAATGCAGCAGATAAAGTCCATCCCGTAGCTCACCGACTCCAATCATCGTCCTCGAGGAACGGTCCTATATGGAACAAGAATCCTTAGCAAATTGTAAAAAGTAGTCACTACCAACGGTTAATTGTGATACGGACATTAAATTACAAGTCAGACTCGGGACAAATAAAACCCGACGAAGAGTAATATTATCATTAACGGACACCGTCCCCATAATATTAGCAAAAATACGCTGACCATTAGGAAGGCCAAAGGGTCTTGGAGAAATAGTCGTGTGCTCTAAAAATAGAGAAAGATCACCTGTAACATGATTAAAAGCGCCCGTATCCATAATCCAAGTAATAGACGTACCAGACAACTGATCGGAGGAAGCAACTGATGAAGACGAAGAGGCCACAAAAGAAGCAGCAGGAGGAATGTTTAGGACGTTGGCACGCACAACCGTCTCATCCGAGCCTGCCTTTGTACTCGAGCCTCTCCCTGTCATGGGTCATTTCTGACGGTATAACTCAGCCAAAGTACGCGGCCGATTACTCCACCAATCCGGAAACTTGCTATCTTTATGAAAGCACGAACTAATGTCATGCCCATGGATAGTACAGTGGGAACAAAACAACTTACGGCGCTCGAGTTTTTCCTTCTCAAGAAGGGCTTTCCAATCGGAAGGGGTGCGTGACGCACCAGGAACTGCAAAGGCCACAACATCAGCCACATCCGTGGCCACAGGAGCGCTACCAAGTAAGCGTTCAGCCTGTAAAACGGCATGGTAGCCACGGTTAAGGGTCGGTAGAGGATCCAACTGGAATTGGTGATTACGTAGAGTACCATACAAGCTATGGTCGAGGCCCATAAAAAACTGGCGAAGTCTTTCATTATCAAGCCGTTTAATGGCCTGAGAAGCAATATCGCAGGTACATTTGCCACAGTGACACGCAAAAAGAGGCTCATGAATAGCAAGTGCATCCCAAAGTGCTTTAAGGTTGCCATAATAAGCGGTAATGGACATACCTTTGAGTTGTTTGCAATTACCGAAATCAGTTTTGAGAGCATGGATCGACGTACCATCAACCACGGCAAAACGTTCCTCCAAATCCTCCCATAAAGTAGTTGCCTCTTCGACAAAAGGGACACTGTCAAGCATAGACGGGTCAATTGTATTACGAAGCCATTCAACAATGGTGCAATTGACAACCTCCCATTGTTCAAGCATAAACTTATCAGTCGGCTTATCGATAGAACCGTTGCAAAAACCGAATGAGATTTAAGGGACATACGCATCAATCGACTCCAATCTTCATAATTTTGGCTTGTTAACATAACCTGGGAGATTTTGATACCCAGGAGGTCACCATTGCCAAGAAAAAACGGAGACAGAGGGTCGATGGTTGGGGTAGAAGAAGATGAGTTTGGGGAGATGATTTCATCGCCTTCCATTGAAAGAGAATGACGGCGTTAGGGTTTTATTTTTAGAGAATTTTGACTGGCTCTGATACCATGTTACGGAAATAGAATCAAGCGTATACCTTTCTCATTGATAATGCCAGCATATATAATACAATAGGGTCCGATATTTTAGGAGTAAATATCATAGCTGATACACTTAGTCGAAGATTACGATATGAAAGGATAATATGCTAATAATACAGAGATATGCGGAATATACGCCTAATATATCGAAAGCTTATTTGAGTTTAGTTTTTAGTTTCTTTAAAAGTAGGGTTGGATGAAATTTTTCTAAAATACCCGAGCCTTACGAATATGAGAAGGGTCTGCTGATAGGATGATTAATTTTTTACTTTTTAAAAACCAACAAATTTAGATAACTATGGGTTAAAACCGTGAATGGATGAGAGAAGTACGTGTACATTGTTATTCTAATATCACAAATTCTCATTTGTGACGGACAATGGGATGATTTGAGCTTCGGTGTCAACAAATTCACCTTGTATAATACTCTCTACTATTCGTCTAGTTGCTTACGTTTCATTATGATACTCTTAATAAAAGAGTAAAAACGTAAAGTTCGGTAACTTGGTCAAATGATTTTTATTCTTTTAGAAAAGATATACTCCGTAATAGCTAACGCCATGGGGGAAAGCTTGAAGTAAAAGTGGGATCGAATGATTTTTATAAGAAAATGAGAAGAGACATGAATGTCATTCCTCAAATTTTCGTATTTAAGCTAAAACACGGCATGAGTGACTTTTTTTGTTCCTTTTTTTTTGTCCTAAACCCAGTTTTGCTAAATAATATTCGTCAAGTACTCATTTTGATTAATTTTATTTTTAGACCGGATTTAAAAAAAATGGTATGGCACAACCAGGAAGTGAGACGACACACAATCATTTGTGACAAAAAAAAAAGAAAAAAAAAAAAACTGGCCCTACCGGATAAAAGAGGCAAGAGAATCTGTCACAGCCGCCCTTTTTTTCGTTATAGTTAGTTATTCATTTGCTATATTTAAACATAATAGAATAATATAATCAATTTCTCTTTCTATTCCCGCCATTAACAACCTTTAACTACCTTCCCTCTCTCTCAACCATCTCTTCCCTCATCCTTCTCTTCACCTCCTTTATTAATTTTTTTCAAACAATTTACCCAACAATTCATTTGTTACGACACCTATTTTCCAACAAAATTACTCGAAACAAATAAATTTAAAAACGGGATATTACATTACATATTTTCGATAATAACAAAAATGTTTGGATCGAAATATGAAAAGACAACACATTCGGATTCAGAGCTACCATCGATGCAAGACGACGCTGATTATTCTGCCCGAGAGAGTAGTTTCTCGGCCATGGGAAATTCATTTATTGATGATCAGCCAAGAATGAGCACAGAGATGTCTCCTATGATGATGTCTCCATGGAACCAAGTCACCCCTTTTACCAAATCTCAATGGTCTCAGCAATCCGAGAACCTGGACGAGGATTCAGCGCAGAAGGACCAGTTAATCGGGTCGCTTGTTAGGGAGGAGGGCCACATTTACTCTCTTGCAACCAGGGGCGATTTACTCTACACGGGTTCCGACAGCAAGAACATCAGGGTTTGGAAAAACTTGAAGGAATTTTCTGGGTTTAAGTCTGCCTCGGGTTTGGTTAAGGCAATTATCATAGCTGGTGGCAAGATTTTTACTGGACATCAAGATGGGAAGATTCGGGTTTGGAAGGTGTCGCCTAAGAACCCGAGTATCCATAAAAGATCCGGGTCTTTACCGACTTTGAAGGACATTTTCAAGGCGTCCATAAAACCAAGCAACTATATAGAGGTGAAAAAGCACAAGAGTTCCTTGTGGATTAAGCATTCCGATGCTATCTCATGCCTCAGCCTGAACGATGAACACGGGATATTATACTCTGCGTCATGGGACAGGACTTTCAAGGTGTGGAGGATTTCTGACTCCAAGTGTCTTGAGTCCGTTCCAGCTCATGATGATGCAGTTAACTCGGTCGTTGCAAGTTCTGACGGTCTCATTTTCACTGGTAAGGATCCTCTATAGATCGAATTTGCCACAAATGGGAATGAAATAAAACAATTCGACCCACAAGGGTACATAGTTTTATTTCACCAAAATAACATTACCGCAATGACTTTCTTTAACGAAACAAGCATAAGGATTTCAGATAACCATTTCGTTTTGTCCCATCATATTTATTCAAAGACTAATTAGATCTTCGGACCCCGACAGAAAATGGAAATAACAGTCTGGTGTAACTATTTAGGTAATTTCTGTGAAATAGATAATTTTTTTGAACTTTAAGCATTTCAACACTTTTTCATATTTTACAGGTTCAGCAGACGGAACAGTAAAGGTGTGGCGGAGGGAGATGCAGGGGAAAGGGACCAAGCATTTCCTAATGCAGACCCTTCTAAAGCAAGAATGCGCTGTGACAGCCCTAGCTGTGGATCCCACAGGTGCGATTGTCTACTGTGGTTCGAGCGATGGGATGGTCAACTTCTGGGAGAGGGAGAAGAATTTAGCCCATGGAGGAGTCCTAAAGGGTCACAAGCTGGCTGTTCTGTGTCTAGAGGCTAGAGCTAGGCTCGTGTTCAGCGGATCAGCTGATAAGACCATCTGTGTGTGGCGGAGGGTGGGGACCACACACACGTGCCTCTCTATTTTAACGGGACACAATGGGCCTGTTAAGTGCTTGGCTGTGGAGGATGACAAGGAAGGTGGCGGGAAGAAGTTTGTGGTTTATAGTGGTAGCCTTGACAAGTCTGTTAAAGTTTGGAGTGTTTCGGATCAGGAAGTGATGAGTCCATTTGGAATGATGCAGACGCAGCATGTGATGGAGACGGAATCTACACCGGAGTCTTTGCGGTCTGATAGTAGCTCTTAGAAAACCTTATTCATCCAATTTAAATTATTCCAGCCAAGGTAAAATGATGATATATAGAGGGCTTCAACCAAATGTAATTAAGTAAATATGTTTCCAGCAGCTTTATTTACTTATAAATGATGCCAGAGATGTTTTGGCAACTCAACATCTTTCAAATTGTAATGTATCTGTGTTTTAAACATATTACGAAGTACAATTTTCTTATTCATCCATATTTTAGAGCAAGAAGAAAACTTTGAAGTCGCAAAATTATTTGGGTTATGTGATTAGAAATAGTAGCATGAACCTGTCAGTCTGAGATAAAATAATGGAAGGGAGAAGAGAAAATGCGATAAAATGATGAAGCAAAATAGACGGAAAAACATGTTGCATAGAAGAAACTCAATATTGAAGGATAAGTAAATCAATACATGCAGCAGGAGGAATTAAGGTAAGCTTCCATTTCATATTTGATTGAAAACTACTTGTTTCAAGCATAAGTCATGCTATCAGATTAGATGTGCGCCGTATCAGTAAAGGTCGTGATGAAACCAACGAACTTTTTCTGCATATTTAAATCAGATTCGTGGAGTTATTGTTTAAAAGGCTGTAAGGTTACCAAACAACGGTGAACACTATAAGAGCTTAGGTAGATGAGATGGAAGTTTAGGAAAATACATAATTAACAATTGCGGAAACACTCAATTGAATAATTCTGTCTAATTGACAGATCAGTTAGACGTGAAAACGGATAGGCAGGTATGAAGGAAGACACTCAGACAAATCAAATCTAACAAAAACAAGAAAAATGAAAAGAAAAACCTGTGGTTCATTTGACACCAAGATATACTGCATATTTATATCTACTATGGGAGTTTAGTATAAAATCTTCATTGAGAAAGCTTGCGAGAGTGGCACTTCCTCATTTCTGACTGTCGGCGTGGACGTAGTCCTTGCAAATGTCCGCTCTGGCTACCAACTGAGTTCAAGTCCAAACCAAGTGGCATTGGAGTATTGCCACCTTCCAATATTCTTAGCACCTAGAACAACATTAAGACATGTCAGCATTATTGGTACCAGAAAAGACACGTC
>JAGPOY010000303.1:0-26166 GCA_018983105.1 Silene uniflora | reverse complement strand
GAATGGTCCTTATATAGGCCATTTCTGTTGGAGTTTCAGTACATAAACCCTAGAGCATTCTCATCCAAGGGCCAGGATTGTTTTACAACATAAAAATAAGGACAAATGACATATTTTACAACGGATTGAAATGAGTAAGCAATAATAAAACTGAACCAAGACAAAAATAAAGCAGTGAAAGTGACATCTTCTGACTTCAGTTTTGGCTGAGCATGGAAATGGCTTTGGGGACCTTTTCTACGTGGCCTTCCTTGCTTTAGGTAGCCTCTGGTAGTGTGTAAGCAAGGCCAAAGTTGTTGTAGCTGCATTCCCAAACTGCTTGGCCAAATATGGAAATAAAACTTTATGTCACATGCTGCTTTATGGCTTCAGTTTTCAACATTTTGTGTGCTGGCTTGTGTGACTCCTTGGACTTGGACTAGACCTTAGTTGAAGAGTGAACCAGCTAGCCAGGGTGGCTGCTAGTGGTTGGACTTGGTGTGGCTCGAGTGGCCTCCTGAATTCTGGCTCTGCTGCATTCTGGCTTGGTCATTGCTGAGGAAAAACAAGTCATGGTCTGGCCCGGCCTGATCATTACTGGACATGGCTAGGCTGTGGCTTGCTGTGGCCTGGCCACCTTTAGTATTTTCAAAGCCATGGCCTCCCTTGCCTTGGCCTTCACAGAAATTGACTTGGCCTTGACCCCTTGCTCCTGCATCAGTAGGGGTCAACCCCAAATAAACTCTCTAAAAGCTAAAACATTCAACCAAGGTTGACAACTCACGCAAAGGAGGAATACCTACAAGGTGTCAAGGGTAGGCAAGAAACAAAAGATAAGAAGGTAAAATACAAGGGTAGCTTCCAAGGCAAAACAAAAGAGGGTGTAGGACAAAGGTAATCATCGAGAGGTAAAGAATAAGGCAAGGTACACTAAAAACGAGAAAGGAATCTCCGGTAAAGTAGAGGCATTCTTCGAAATGTTGAGCAAGCCTTCAACCTTCGGCACTAGGCACCAAGACTCGATCATCACATGGGTAAGCTCACGGTTTGTCGATAGAAACATACAAGAAACAATCGTAGACAATCAACAAACATGTTAGAACCTAACAAAGAGCAATCACAAAGTAGACTACTACCTTAGGTCCTTAATTCTACCCATCTCTCACTCATTTTTCAAGGTCAAGTTCAACTAGGTTTGGGGTACACGTGTGTGCGTTGGGAGTAACGTAGGCTCTGATACCAACTGTGAACCCCCGTAGGTAAACAATAAAGTAAACACCATATTTGCAGCGGAAAATGCGAGATTTTAAAAACTTTATTTATAAAACTACGAAGTCACTAAAATATAAGAACCAAAACTTAAGATAAGAAAGCTTTTGTACAAATATTAACTTAAATGAATGCAAGGGATCCCGATCCCTTGTTAATACACAAATACATTACTAAACGCTACTAGAAACTACAACGACTAAGGTCAATCGTTGTAAGTACAACGCTCGCTAGCTCACTCGTCGAAACCCCAAATAAGCACCAACCTGCAACCTGTTCATTCATTAAAAATGAATGCCACAGTAAGTGGGGAGTAACTCAGGGTTCTCCCAGCCATATTATATCAAAACACAGATAGACGAGAACATATTATAGAATATGAAACATAATCAAGCGACATAAGCATTACAACATGAGAATATCATTTAAGAAATGTGAGGTCAAACAAGAACGATAACATATGAGACGTACATATGTAGATATCATGTGTAATGGATAAAAGAGGCCAACGATATAATACATGTGAAGGAAACCGTAGCCATTTACTTTAAAACTTTTTAACAAACAGTGAACAGGACGTGGCTACTAATGTCACATGCATACCTATGGCTTGCATCTCACCATAAGTACGAATGGGAACATCAATCCCGCCAATCATATCGATACTAGGTGGCTTACAACTCATCCCCTAGTACTCAATAGGACCAAAAGGCCCTTACCATTCAAACAAGACTTGACTTAAGGAGTGTCAGACATAAACTAGTTTAGACCGACAAGACAATCAATCCTAGACTCCAACCTCCTAGTAGGACGACGATCATAATATGGTCCTAGTCTAAACCTGACCAAACTCTCGGGAAGTACATTACCCGATTCGACATACGACAAACCAATCGTATCCAAGACTCGATACATGGCACATACTCTCGTAACCAAAGTTCGAGTAACCCCTAACCGGAAACATGGCACATACTCTCGTAACCAAACGTCCGAAGAAGGGCGGAAGGGTATCCAAACCGGAAACATGGCACATACTTGTAACCAAAGGTCCATAAGAGGAAAATAAGGAATGTCAAGTTGTCACAACATGTAAATGTCACACTCTACAACAGGAGTCCATAATCATGACCATGCCAGGCCAGAACAAAGCCAAACATTACCTGGCCAAAGCAGCAAAGGCCAGCAGAATTCAGCTGAAGGTTTGAACCGTGGCTTTGACCAAATTGACCAATGCAAGGCTAAGCCAAGGTACCAGGAAAAAGGCCAAGGAGTCTCAAGCCTAAGCCAAGCATCACCCAGGCAAAGCCAAGCCAATTCAGGCCTTGGCCTAGACCATCCAGAAGATGACACAATTTCCTCACCCGGTTTAGGACCTAGTTCAAATACTAGGTCCAAGGCTAATTCAAAGGCATGAGCCATGGGTCCAAAGGGTCAGGCCGAGTCCAAGGGAGTCTTAGGCACCTTTTTGTCCAAGATATGTCCGAGCAAATATGATCACATCAAAAGATAGCTAACGAACACTTTAGCCTACTCGGGTTGGAACCAAAAGCAAGTTAGCTGGAATGTCACTGTCAAGGCTTTCCTCTTTTGAACAAGCAACCTTTTAGAGGATCATGTGGGACTTTGAGGAACTTTTCTACTTCAGTTTGGGGTCAGTCTCATTTTGAGAAGTCCACCCTTTTATCAGAAAACCAAAGGGATGCAAACAAGGAACCTTGTCATGTTATTGCTTTATGTTTTATTACATTTGTATTTTAGCTTGTACTTGTAGCATTGTGTAAGGCTTTTGGCCGTTGCTTTTGCTACTTTATCAGAGCCAATACTGGCCTTAGGATCACTTGTACGCTTGAGATTGAGCCTTGGCCTCTATATAAGCCAAGCTCACCCAATGTAAACCTCAGATTATGTTGAATGAATACATGTGAAACTTTGTTTTCCTTAATCCTCTTTGCTAAGTGCTGGAGTTGCATGCTTTAATCTTTGTTGTGTGCTTGATTAAATCATAAGGAAGGATTGCTCTTTGCTGTGTGCTTGAGTAAGCCTTTGATTTTAATCCTTGGCTGTGTGCTTGGATTAAGTCATATCCTTGTCCACAGTTTTGGCTCGTTTAAGGGTTCATTTGTAGTTCATTTCGAGTCACAAAATTAAGTCTTTTCTTTTGCTAATCTTGCTTGAGAGTATTTTAGTGCAAAGTGGTATACCAGAGCCAGGTTCTAACACAATTCCATTTGTGTTAGTCTTGGGAGAAGCCCTTCTGTGAGTTCATTATCCTACCTACAACAAAAACACAAAAACTAACCCAATGAGTGAAGCAAGGTTAGCTGGTTTGGAACAAAAAATGGAGGATCTTGCTGGCAATGTGAATACTATGATGGATGCCTTGAACACTGTCATGTCTAACATTCCTACACCACCACCCAGGAGACACACGCCTCCTCATGGAGTAAGAGGCAGAGGCCGTGGCCTCATGGGAGCAGGGAGAGGATACATGGACATGGAGGAGGATACTTATTCAGATTCAGAAGGCTCCATGGCAGAGAATCCCTACAAAGGCCATGACAAAGACTTAAAGGTAGAGCTTCCTGACTTTCATGGTAGTTTAAACCCTGAGGATTTGTTGGATTGGTTTAGAACTATTGAGAGAGTCTTTGAGTTTAAAGAGTACTCTGATGCTAAGGCTTTTAAGGTTGCCATTCTTAAACTTAAAGGTTATGCCTCTCTTTGGTATGAGACTATGAAAGGCCAAAGAAGGAGGGAGGGTAAGGAACCTATTAAGTCTTGGTTTAAACTCAAAAAGAAGCTTAGGGAGAAGTTTGTGTCTAAACATTATACATAAGACATGTTCATTAAACTGACCCAACTTAAGCACGAACAACAATCTGTTGAGGCCTATCTTAGGGAGTTTGAACAATTGACCTTGCAATGTGAAGTGAGTGAGAAGCCAGAACAAAAGATAGCAAGGTTTGTTGAGGGCTTAGACTCTAAGATAGCTGGGAGAGTCAAGATGCAGCAAGTATGGTCCTTTGATGAGGCAGTGAACCTAGCCTTGAGGGTTGAGAAACTAGGAAAGGGAAAGGCCAGTACAAGTAAGACACTGCATGCCTAGGACACCTTATAGGCCTTATACCGGACCTAAGCCAGGGGAGGCCATGACTCCTAACAAGCCTCCTATGACTGATAAAGGGAAAGCCATGGAAGCCATGACTAGAAACACTACACCTTTGAAGAAGTGTTTCAAATGCCAAGGCTATGGCCATTTCATGAAGGATTGTCCTACAAAGAGAGCTCTGAGTACCTTGGATATAGTCCATTGGGGGGATGAGGAGATACTGGTTTGTAAGGAAGAAGAGGAGACCATAGAGCCAGAGTCAGCTGAGGTTGTGGTGCCTGACTCAGGCCTTAGCTTGGTTACTTGGAGAGTTATGCATACCCAACCCCAACCTTTGGAAATGGATCAAAGGCAACAAATTTTTAGGTTGAGATGTACTATAAAGGGAAGGGTTTGTAATCTTATCATAGATGGGGGTAGTTGTACTAATGTGGCCTCCAAGACCTTGATTGATAAACTAGCCTTACCTACTCAAGATCACCCTCACCCATACAAGTTGAGGTGGCTCAACAAGGGAGCTGAAGTAAGAGTGGACAAACAGTGTAGAGTTCCATTCTCCATTGGGAAAAGTTACACTGATGAGGCCTGCTGTGATGTTTTGCCTATGGATGCTTGCCACTTACTTTTGGGCAGGCCATGGGAGTTTGATAGAGACTCAGTCCACCATGGAAGGGAGAACACTTATGCTTTCAAGTTTGGTGGCAGGAAGATCACCTTGACTCCTTTGCCACCTACTTTGAAGTACATCACTCCTCCTAGCATGGTTGAGTCCTCTAAAGAGGTCATGCTGATTGGAGAAGCTGAGTTGATTCAGGAGCTAAATGAGAGGGAAAATGCATATATCTTACTGGCCAAAGATGTGAGGGAAGAGCCAGCCCTGGCTTTGCCAGGAGAGGTCCAAGAATTGCTTGAGCATTATAAGGATGTGTTTCCTAAAGAGCTACCTAGTGGCATGCCTCCTTTGAGGGGGATAGAACACCACATTGATTTCATTCCAGGAGCCATGCTCCCAAATAGAGCTGCCTATAGGAGTGACCCCAAGGTCACTCAGGAATTGCAAAGCCAAATTGGGGAATTGATGAGCAAGGGCTTTGTGAGAGAGTCCATGAGTCCTTGTGCTGTTCCTGCCATTCTGGTTTCTAAGAAGGATGGCTTATGGAGGATGTGTATTGATAGCCGTGCTATAAACAACATTACAATCAAGTATAGGTTTCCTATACCAAGGCTAGATGACATTCTGGATGAGCTTAGTGGAGCTAAGTTCTTTTCCCAGATTGATTTGAGGCAGGGGTACCATCAAGTGAGGATTAGAGAAGGGGATGAATGGAAGACAACCTTCAAAACTAAGCATGGCCTATATGAGTGGCTTGTCATGCTATTTGGGTTATCAAATGCACCTAGTACTTTCATGAGGCTCATGATTGAGGTTCTAAGGCCTCACTTGGGGAATTTTATTGTGGTTTACTTTGATGAAATCCTTGTTTACAGTTCATCACAAGAAGAGCACCTTGATCATTTGAAGCAACTGTTTGATACACTTAAGAGTTCATAAGCTATATGGCAAGCTAGAGAAGTGCTCCTTTATGCAACATGAGGTTCATTTCTTGGGATTTGTCATTTATGAACATGGGATTTTGGTGGACCAAGAGAAGGTCCAAGCCATCAAAACTTGGTCTACTTCTAAGACTCTCACTGAGATTAGGAGCTTTCATGGCTTGGCCTCTTTCTACAGAAGATTCATTAAGGGTTTTAGCACAATCATGGCACCTATTACTGAGTGTATTAGGAAGGGAGAGTTCAAGTGGAGCCTCAAGGCAGAGGAGGCTTTCAAGCTAGCCAAGGAATTGTTAAGCAACACTCCTGTCTTGGCCTTGCCTAGCTTTGACAAGCTGTTTGAAGTGGAGTGTGATGCTAGTGGAGTTGGAGTAGGGGCTGTGTTGCTCAAGAGAAGAGGCCAATGGCTTTTTTCAGTGAAAAGCTTAATGGGGCTAAGCTCAACTACTCAACCTATGACAAAGAGTTCTATGCCATAGTAAGGGCCCTTACTCATTGGAGTCACTACTTAAAACCTAAGCCATTTGTACTCCATTCTGATCATGAGGCTTTGAAGTACATAAATGGCCAACATAAGCTCAATTCAAGACATGCCAAATGGGTAGAGTTCCTTCAATCTTTCTCATTCTCTAGCAAGTACATTGAAGGCAAAGACAATGTGGTGGCTGATGCTGATAGGCTAATCGCACACCTATGCAAAGATACCCTAGGCACAACAAATTAATGTAGTATATAGGGGTCGAATCCACAAGGAAAATGGTTATTATACGATGAATTATTATGGTGATTCTCTATCAAGGTCGATTTAACGAGAGTTTGATTGATTGGTTTGTAAAGTCTAATTTAACAATAAGATTAAAGAAGTCTAAGGGAATTGTTCCACACATGCATTTTATATATAACAAACATATCAATACTCAAGATTAGATAATAGAAATACAATGGCTTAGGTTAGACACCTCTCTCGATATTAGTGTCAATCACCATAAAATAGGTCATAGAAGCTCTCGCACTAAGTCACCACCCCACTAACATATGCAAGGTCTAATTCATGTCCATGTTTCACAACTTATAGAAATGAACTAACAAGTTTAATCAATGGTTATGGCCATTAAACAAAGATTAATCAATTAAAATGAGCATATATTATAAGCAAAGGATTAGAATCATCTTAACTCAATAGTTGATATATTACATTACATTTTTATAGCATGGCTTCCCAATCCCTTAGACAAATAAAACTACTCACTCATAATGAAATGTAAACAAATGACTTTATGTAAATTAAACATGATTCAAAGTAGATTATTATTTGTCTAAGTGATTGGCAAGTAAATAACTAATAAGAACAATATTATAAAATTGTAACAAAATGTAGATAACGATGTAGTAATAAGATTAACGAAATAAGAACAATAACAAACTAGAAATGAATTACCGAAATGTAGAATAAGACTTGTAAATAGAACCAAAACTCAAACCCAAGAACAATACGTAGAACTTTGTGAGAGGTCTTTTTATTATAACTTGAGAATGATTAAACTAAAGAAAGATTAAAACTAGAGAATTACAAGAATATTGAGAGAATTTCTAAGTGTATGAATATGATAAAGGGTGATAAGAGATGTCCCAATGAGTCGTATACACCTTCCTATTTATAGTGGATAGGAGGTGAAACGTACACATGTGAAGAGCCACTAGGGTTAGTCGGTCCCGATCGGGATCACCTTGTCCCGATCGAGAACGTGGCTTTCCGGGTATTTTGTGATAAAGGCTTGAGTTATTGCAATGGCATCCAATGTTGTGCGATAAATTCGTCTTTATGCGTCCGATTAAGGCCTTTAACTCTAGCATTATCTCACATATGGCATCCAACCTTTCCACACTTGACTTTGACATTTGTAATATGGCCTTGACTTTACATTTGTAAAATGTTATAATTAGTTGGTCCATTTCCATTATTAATGCCCATGCAACATTTTTGGTCCATCAATTGAGCCATGCACTCCATGCTTGGTCCATAACTTAGCCTTGTGATTAAAGTGAACCATTTTGTAGTATTTTAGCTCAATAATTCAATTGTTCCTACAAAACATGTTAAAACCACAAGAAACACTAAAAGGACATTTGTTAGCTTAAAACACTAAGATAAGTGCTAATAATCAAGTAAAATGTAGCTAACAAAGAGGGTTAAAGTATACAAATAAAGCACTTATCAGATGCATTGTCAATGAGATACATTATGCTAAGCTACATGGAACAAAGGGGGCTGGTATTTGAGTACATGAAAGAATACTATCTTGAGAATCCTGACTTCAAAGAAGAGTGGAGCCTGCTTAACTCAAGCCAGGCTAGGGTTGGAGGCAGCTATGTCTTGCAAAATGGGTTCTTATTCAAGGGAAATAAGTTGTGTGTGCCTAAGGGACCTTATAGGGGATTGTTGATCAGGGAAGTTCATGCAAATGGCCTTGCTTGTCACTTTGGCATCCACAAAACATATGATGTCCTATGTGAACAATTCTATTGGCCTAAGATGCTTGGAGGTGTCCAAGATGTGATTAAGAGGTGTGCTCCATGCCAACAAGCCAAGTCTTACTTCCAAACTGGACCCTATACTCCCTTACCAATTCCTAGCAAGCCATGGGAAGATGTAAGCATGGACTTTATTGTGGCCTTGCCTAGGACAGCCAGAGGCAAAGATTTAATCATGGTTGTGGTTAATAGATTTAGCAAGATGGCTCACTTCATTGCTTGCAAAAAGACAGAAGATGCAATGAGTGTGGCTGAGCTATATCTCAAGGAAGTGGTAAGACTTCATGGTGTGCCTAAGTCTATTGTATTGATAGAGACACAAAGTTCATGAGCCATTTCTGGAGGACACTTTGGAAGCTACTAAAGACTAAGCTATTATTTAGCACCGGCCATCATCCTCAAACTGATGGCCAGACTGAGGTGACTAATAAGACTTTGGGAAGGATTTTAAAGTGCACTGTAGCTAAGTCATTGAAGGACTAGGACCTCCAGCTAGCTCCAGCTGAATTTGCTTTCAATAGAGCTCCATCAACAAGCACTAGAAGGTCTCCATTTGAGGTGGTCTATGGCCTAAACCCTTTGATGCCAACTGACCTAGCCCCAATTAACAGAAAGGTCATTGATTTTGAGGCCAAGAAACGAACTGAGCACATGTTACAAATCCATGTTCAAGTTAAGAAACAGATAGAGAAGGCAAATGAGGCCTACAAGGCAAGAGCAAAGAAGCCTAGGCAAGTCAAGGAATTCGAGGCTGGTGACTTGGTGTGGCTACATTTGAGGAAGGAAAGGTTCCCTGAAAAGAGAAAGAACAAGCTCATGCCAAGGGCAGATGGCCCCTTTGAAGTCCTAGAAAAGATAGGTCCAAATGCCTACAAAATCAATCTACCAGGAGAGTATGGAGTACATAGGACTTTCAACGTTGGGGATCTAAGTCCATATTTGGAAGACGTGGAAGGTGAGCCTGAGGATTTGAGGGCAAATCCTTTTCAGGAAGGAGAGGTTGCAACAGGAGTCCATAATCATGACCATGCCAGGCCAGGCCAAAGCCAAACATTACCTGGCCAAAGCAGCAAAGGCCAGCAGAATTCAGCTGAAGGTTTAAACCGTGGCTTTGACCAAATTGACCAAGGCCAGGCTAAGCCAAGGTACCAGGATGAAGGCCAAGGAGTCCCAAGCCTAAGCCAAGCATCACCCAAGCAAAGCCAAGCCAATTCAGGCCTTGGCCTAGACCATCCATAAGATGACACAATTTCCTCACCCGGTTTAGGACCTGGTTCAAATACTAGGTCCGAAGCTAATTCAAAGGCATGAGCCATGGGTCCAAAGGGTCAGGCCGAGTCCAAGGGAGTCTTAGGCACCTTTTTGTCCATGATATGTCAGCAAATACGATCACATCAAAAGATAGCCTAAGGAACACTTTAGCCTACCCGGGTTGGAACCAAAAGCAAGTTAGCTGGAATGTCACTGTCAAGGCTTTCCTCTTTTGAACAAGCAACCTTTTGGAGGATCATGTGGGACTTTGAGGACCTTTTCTACTTCAGTTTGGGTCAGTCTCATTTTGAGAAGTCCACCCTTTTATCAGAAAACCAAAGGGATGCAAACAAGGGACCTTGTCATGTTATTGCTTTATGTTTTATTACATTTGTATTTTAGCTTGTACTTGTAGCTACTTTATCAGAGCCAAAACTGGCCTTAGGATCACTTGTACGCTTGAGATTGAGCCTTGGCCTCTATATAAGCCAAGCTCACCCAATGTAAACCTCAGATTATGTTGAATGAATACAAGTGAAACTTTGTTTTCCTTAATCCTCTTTGCTAAGTGCTGGAGTTGCATGCTTTAATCTTTGCTGTGTGCTTGATTAAATCATAAGGAAGGATTGCTCTTTGCTGTGTGCTTGAGTAAGCCTTTGATTCTTAATCCTTGGTTGTGTGCTTGGATTAAGTCATATCCTTGTCCACAGATTTGGCTCGTTTAAGGGTTCATTTGTAGTTCATTTCGAGTCACAAAATTGAGTCTTTTCTTTTGCTAATCTTGCTTGAGAGTATTTTAGTGCACACTCGAATCACAAATAAGGTCAACCATGAATGCATGGTCATAACGTAAACAATTCATACCTTTGTTGTTTAACAATCATGTGAAAGGTATTTGCACAAGAGGCTATCAATAGAAATGATAAGATAATAGAAGCACAATCAGAGGGCTCCCGGCCGGGCTAGGTGGCAGCCGGCTCACCGGCTGGGACACATAGCTCAACCAAGAAACTCCAATAAAACATACAGGCGGCTCCCGGCCGGGTGGGTACCGGCAGCCGGCCCACCGGCTGGGAGTCCAGGCACTTCGAAAAGCTTTGATAAAACTTACAGGGGGCTCCCGGCCGGGTGGGTACCGGCAGCCGGCCCACCGGCTGGGAATCTCCCATACCTAGAAAAATTCATCAAAAAGGGTAAGAAGGGGCTCCCAGCCGGGTACCCGGCAGCCGGCCCACCGGCTGAGACCTCCTTCACAACAATAATTCACACAAATCTTCCAGAGGGCTCCCAGCCGGGTGGGTACCGGCAGCCGGCCCACCGGCTGGAGGTCCTTCCTTAAGAAAAATCCCAAAAATCTGAAAGTGAGTTATAGGGGGCTCCTAGCCGGGTCGGACACCGGCAGCCGGCCCACCGGCTGGGAATCCCTGCTACGAAAATTCCCAAGTTCGTTCCTCCAAACACTTTGAATCCAACTCAAATATTTATACAAACATTATTTACATGTCCTAACATGATTCTAACATGGAAAAACATTAGCTTGAGACGGAAACATGATTTGTAACCTAGAACATGGAATTTGCTCATCTAAACATATGAGAACATCACACAATGGCACATTCAATCTACAATTCACAATGAACACAACAAGAACTCATCTTTTAACAATCACAAAGGTGAATTAACACATATGAACACAAATTTGATATAATACCGAGTAACCTATTACCGTTACCTTATTAGCTCTTCAAATCTTCAAATAGCCATGTCCAAGTCCTCCAAGCTTGTTCCCCAACAAAAACCCCAAGGGATTGAGTGAAAACCTCTAACCCTAGAAATACGAATTTGTAGAAATCTAAGGGAAGGTGGTGTCTTTCATACATAGAAAGAAGGAGGGCGAAAAGAGGGGAAGAATGGTGCGAAAATCAAAGGATTTGGCTAAGAAATGGAGGAATTAGAGTGAATCTAAGGAGTTGTAAAAATGGAGGGAGGGTTGTTATGTTTGTTTCTCAGAAAAACAAGGAAGAGGATGAAGGGTTTTGAGTAAGGTAGGTGGGAGGGAAAAGGTGTAGAGAAAAGAGTAGTACATGGTCCGATCGAACAGAATTAAGACGGTTTCTACTAAAACTCGTCTCAAGGCTAAACATACAACTATAAATATAAATATAACTATTACTCCCTCCAATCCACACCAAACTCCTCGGTTGCTTTTGAGTGGTCTTCGAGGCAACGCTTTGACCGTAGTTTTTGTTCTTTAAACGTAGAAATTTTCCGCAAAAAAACATAATTTTGTGAAAGATATTTTCATAACAAAACTAAATATGTAAATTTTATTTTTCAAAGATTTATATTATTGAGTGAATTAACGGTCAAACTTTTCGAAGTTTGACCTCCAAAAAGTGAATGGGGAGTTTGGTGTGGATTGGAGGGAGTATTATACTACTAAGCTATATTTTATAAAAATGGTCTTTAAAATATATTTAACCCGTTTAAAGGCTAAAATTGTTTTTAAAATAATTTACTTAAAGTACGGGTGTTACACCTCACCTAAGGCTTTATGTTTCTCACCCTCATTCCCTATAAAAAGGGTGTTGAATCCAAGATTATTACACACTTCCACAATAGATATTTCTCTCATATTTTAGCACAAATATTTAGTTTTTTAGTTCTTAGTTTAGTTTAGTTTAGATTTCATTTAAGGATTTCCATATTGTTATTTACAATTCCTTAAACATTTCAAGTTATAATTCAATTTACATTACAAGTTATTTACATTTCATTCCTTGTTCTTTATTTGCAAGTTCTTCCATTATCAAGGGAATTTCATTTCTTGCATTACTTTTATTATTAATTTTTCATTAGATAATTTACATTATGCCCAAGTAATCTCCTTAGTCTAGGGATTAAGGAAGCCATGCATAAATAGTTCTTGTAATGGTTGAAATAGAATAAATTGATATCGATAAACTATTTCTATCACACGCTCGTTTTGTTATGATTAATCTTTGTTTAAAGGCCATAAACATTGGTTAAGTGTGTTAATTCATTCTATAAGTCGAGAGGCACGGAATTCGAGTTAGACTTTACATGTGTTAGTAGAACGAGCTAGTAAGATCGAGAGCCTCTAGGACCCGTTCTATGGTTGACACTAATGTCGAGAGGCGGGTGTCTTTAAGCCTAAACATTTATCATTTTTATCAATTCCTATGTTTAACTTGAGCATTTACAAAATTTGCATGTGTGACCCGACTTTCCTAGACACTTTATCTATTATTGTATGTTTTCATTTTATTTACATAACCAAGCAACCAACCAACCAACAATCGTGACCGACCTAGATAGAATTCACTTCATAGCAACTTCTTTAGCAAACTCCTGTCTCCTTGTGGTTCGACCCCTATTACTACATTTATTTGTGTTTAGGGAATTTATTTTTTCATAGATGTGCGACACCCTATCAGTCGCTGAGCGGGGATCGACTTGAAACCGAACCTAGCTTCGGTGATGACGTGGACCTATATTTGGCAAATACTTTCAAACTCGACCTAGTTCGTTAATTAGTTGGTTAAAGAATCCCATTTTGGAAAAAAATTCCCATTATCAGGTAACAAGTCGAGTGAATATTGCGGTCACGTAGACCCTTACTTTTACTCATCTTGATATTAATCTCTACGCTTGAATTTTTAGTATTCAATCAACAATTAGATCAATCTCTCAATCCGCATAGTTTAGAGTCAACTTTAGGTATTATTATCCTTCTATCTTTTTGTGCTATGGCGCCAACTATACTAGCTATGAAGGAGTATAGCATGGCTATCAACAATATCACAATCAACTATCAGGACTCTTGATACCCAAGAAGATGGAACCCAGAGGATGATAGCATGACTATCAACAATATCACAATCAAATACAGGTTCCCAATTCCAAGGCTAGATCATATGTTTGATGAACTCTGTGGGGCCGCTATCTTCTCAATAATTGATTTGATGCAAGGATATTAGTAAGTTAAGATAAAAGGAGGAGATAAATGGAAAACTGGCTTTAAAACCAAACATGACTGTATAAGGCCTTATCTAGGCAAGTTTGTGGCTATTTTGACCACATCCTCATTTATAGTCAGTAACCTGAATCATCTTTAACCAATATTTCAAATATTGAGGAAAAATAAATTATTTGGGAAAACGGAAAAATGCACATTTATGGTTGAACAAGTGAATTTTTTAGGCTATTTTATTTATGAGAAAATAATATTAGTTGATTAGAAGAAAATAGAAACAACTAAATCCTGGCCAAGGCCAAGATCCATCACTGAAGTCAGGAGTTCATGGCCTTGCATCCGTTTACAGGAGGCTTATCAAGAATTTTAGTGCTATTATCTCCCATTACTGAATGTATGAAGAAAGGGGTTTTTATCTAGATTGAAACAGCTCAGCTAATTAAGAGGAAGTTGTGTAGGACTCTAATTCTGACATTGACTAATTTTGATGAGTTATTTAAGGTTGAGTGTGATCCTAGTGGTGTTGGCATTGGTGCTCTGCTCATTCAAAATCAAAGATCAGTAGTCTATTTTAGTTGTTCGCTAAACAATTTTGAGTTTTGCTAGACTGAAACGGGACTGTGTCTTCTGGCCTGGTTAGCTTAGTGTGGTCTTCACCTGTAATTCTTGCTGCAAACTCCTCTAGTTGGCGACGCTTCGCTTTCGAACGACGATTTAGCAACCGTTACTTTTTACTATAAAGGTTATATGAAATGTAACACGCTTTCTAATTTTTGGAAAAGGATAGTTAGTTGAACATAGTAGACAAGTGTTAGAACCCAACCTCACTGCAGTAACTCGGCCGAATTGAGGAACCTCGGCCGAGCTTGCACTACTCGGCCGAGTAGTCTCTAACTCGGTCGAGTCAACCGTAGTCAGCACGACGACTTATAATAAAATGATTTGACGACGAATCATTTATTCATTTCTTCGTCATAACTTTTCTAAACCCTAACTCTCTCTAATCATGCCTCCCTCTTCCTATCTAAACCTTATGACCCCAATCACCCTACACCAAAGGAGGAGACCTCGCGGTAGATTGAATTGGGACAAGGGGTAGTGCTACGCATCAAGGGACCTATATAATGAGATCAAAGGGGATACTAGGATTGCGTGATTGTGTGATTATGCTGCTGCTTGATGGAATAGCGTAAAGGTAGGGTTTCTCTACTCAGTTTCATAACGAGATGATTATATGCATATCATGTACATGTTTGTGATGCAATTGGTTAATCGCTGTAGTTGTGTGTGGATTCGATGGTAACGGCTGAAAGGTTATGGTATATGTTCCGGCTGAGTGAGCCAACATCGGGAGATGGTTTCACGCCCCTTGATCGCTCCTTGTGACTGCACATTTGAGACTTGGGTTTCGCTTATTCCGATAAGTGGCAGAGGTGACAAGGCTGCGGTCACTGGTTGAGCATTATTGGCCGAGACGGCTGGATGACTGTTATGTATGGTACCGATAGGATTGATTGTCTATTGATGTTGTTGTAATAACTTGTATCTCGTATGACTTGTTTGCAGATGACTGACCCCATTTTTGTGTTATCTTTGACCTGCTGTGATCCATTGGGGAATGGGGAGCAGTTGTCTAGCAGGTTAGGTTTGATGCTGCCTTCGGGAGTTGGGACGGTCTGGAGTGGAGGATGATCACGCAGCTGCGTTAGTGGAGTCTGTAATAGTTTATGGCCGAGTTGTATCTTTCTTTCATAGTTGGTTAGCTTGTTTTATCGATGTAATTCCTTATGATGTAATAAAGTGTCCTTGGTTGTTTATTTGATCTTCACTTCCTCGGGCAACCGAGATGGTGACACCCTTAGCCAACGGGGAAGGTCCTTGCTAAGGCTCCTTATTGGTTGGGGGTGTTACACTCATAACCCTTTAGGTTGCATACCTTCCACTACATTATGGCCTATTGAAATGATGAATGTCACTACATAAGGGACGCCCCAAACAAATTTCAAATTTTTATCAAGTACAAGTGCACGATTATACGTTGTCCGCCACAAACTTATATAAGTTTAACGATTCTTCTCTATCCACACGACCCTCCTAGTTATCCGAACATTAAGGCTATATTAACAATCACTACAAAAAGAAAATAAGAAAACAGTTTTCAAACAAGAAAAGATTCATTGCATTCAATCACAGTAACCAAGTTCAGGGAACAACAAAATCACACAAGTGATGGTATATATCAGCCTCCAAGTCAAAGTACTGATCAAATTAAAAAAACTTGCTTCCTTAAAAGGAAGATGCAATCAAACAAAATGGAAAAAATGATGGAACTAAGTGACTTAATCCCATCATTTAGCAGTATATATTTTGTGACCATCTGGTATAAATGAAGATAAAGAGACTGTAGCATCCCTTAACCCATCCTTAGTTCCAGATTATCACAACTGACAGTCAAGTTAACACGCTCGGAAAAACTTCGTCGTCAAGTCAAAGTAAGATTTGTAGAGTTATATGATTGATTAGTATCATGCTTCTTCTTGCAACTTCCTTCTGCATGCTCGAATAGCATCTTCGACTGTCAGGAACATTTTGTCTTGTCCGATGGTTTCCAGAAAGTCTGAATCGTGTAGTTTTGTCATCACGACAGGACCCGGATTTGCTAAAATAAGCTGTTCCATAGATTGTTGAATAATATTAGAAGAAATCACATCTATAATAAGCCATCTGATTAGTGTTTCAAATCGTTATTGGAAGGACATAAACAATGTTGAGCTAAACCAAATCTCATTCTGTATCTTTACCTGGACGTCTCGCTTTACCAGGCTCTTGTACAGGTCTTCGAGAGCATGGATACCGCTGGTGTCAATGTCAATCACAGCTGCATCAGAAACAAACCCAGAACATGTTATATTCAAACCTCCTGTTATGCAAAGTTAGAATGGAATAAAGATTTAAAAGTTGGAAGGATGCCATACGCGACATGTCAATGATGGCATGTTCAATCCTGGGGAGGTCATTTTGGTTGTTTGATTCATCTTCATCAGTGATCCATCTCAAAATTCTGCAAGATTAATCGTTTAAGTTATACAAGCACCAATGTACGAGTGTTATACCGAGTACTTGGCAGAAGATAAACTAATACCTGTCTTTGACATAGTTTGAATTTGAAAAGTAGATTGAAGAATCGACACGAGCAATAAGAACACCAGGAACTTTTGAAGCTGCTGGATACTGCTCAACATTCCTGTAAATTGTAGTGCCTGGAAGGTTTCCAAGTAGGGCCACCCTCGGCCTTGTCACTTGCAAAAGTATCTTGGCGAACGAAATGCAAACCTGGCAGATCATAACAAACAGAACCTTTTGTAAGGAATACCATCTAGAGCTTTTCAACACAAACAAAAACTTATTTTTGAAGGAAAACATTAACATGTAAGGATCTGAAAATCATACCGCGATCAAAATGCCAATCTCAACGGACACAAAGATCACTCCAAAGAATGCACCCATGCAAGCAACGAAGTCAAACTTATCGATTTTCCATAAGAGTTTGATTGCAGCAATATCAACCAGGGGAACCACAGCAGAAATAATGATAGATGCAAGAATGGCATTTGGAACAAACTTAAAGAGAGGTGTAATGAGCTCCAAAGTTAATAGAACGATCATCGACATGACTATGTTTGCGACTGCAGTCTCGCAACCAGCCATGTAGTTTACAGCAGACCGAGAGAATGATCCTGAAGGATGAAGAACACCATGGATCAACAGCTTTATTAATCGGCAAACAAACCAAGAGATACAATTCAGAAGCTACTACAATCTGATTTTTAGATGAAATTATTACCAGTAGCGATATAACAAGATGTCATAGAACCGACAATATTCATGGTTCCTAGTGCTAACATTTCTCTGTTTCCATCAAGGGAATAGTCTTTTACTGCTGCAAATGTTCTTCCAATTGCTACGGCTTCCTGCAATAGTCAATAAGAAAAATTTGAATCCCGTCTATGTATAAATACTTGTAATATCATCGAAGAAACAAAGTGTAGGATCTGCTAAGGATCCTGTTGGACCTGGATTTAGGAGCTTGAACACCAGTAAAGATCTAGTTTCGACCCCGAGTTCCAAAATTCTCATGTCCAACCCCTCAGTATCAAATAAAAGGATTTAAATATGGTCACGGTTCGTAACAACCATCCATAGAAATGACAGTTGGATATTACATACCGTAAGTGCAATTATACCAGCAATGGCTCCAATTCTGAACCCTTTCATAAGAAAAGGTCCTGAGAAATATATGTGGCTAAGAGATGGCGGATTGATGCCCTTTTCTATGTGTTTCACCTGGAAAAATCATTAGTAATACATGTCAGAAATGAGGATCACAGTGTATATGATCCTTATTCTAGAATGATCTTACAAACTTACAATTGCAACTCCCTTCTTGTCTAGACGTGCGGCAAACACAATCACGGTAGCCAGTATGACTGAGAAGAGGGGGGCGATTGCCGGGATCCAAAATAGTTTCTTATGTTTCTTTCCCTGTTGTAAGACAAAAATGTAAGCATCCCATCAGAAAATGAGACAGTACTGCCAGTCTGTACGAGATTAGCCAGATTGTTTCAGCGGACTTACAATATACTTGGTGACCAACAGAAAAGCCAAGAAAGATACGCCTATGGCTATCGTCTGCCCGTTCCACTGATCACATGAAATAAGATGTATAAACTACAAGTCCAATAAACAGATTATATATAGATAGAAGGAGAGGTTAATTAGAAAGCCTACTTCTTTTGTATGGCTGAAAACTGAAGTCAGAACTGATACTATATCAGTAGATTTAGTGAATGTTTTTATCCCAAGCAACCCTTTTAGCTGTTGAAGACCAATGGTAATGGCAGCCCCGGCCATAAATCCAACGGTCGCAGCATGTGACAGAAATTCTATCAAGAATCCCAATCTAAAACCAACGAAGACGTCGTTTAAGTAGTCAGACTGAATAAGGATGGAGTAGAGTAAAATGAGCCACTAAATACTGTGAAATGATACCTGAGAAAGCCAAGTGCTGCCTGTGTGATGCCAGCGAAAAAAGTAGCAGTGAATGCAAGGTAAAGATACTCGGTGGGATTCACATCAGGATCAACCTCAGCTCCGAGGAGAGTACCCAACAGAAGAGAGATGACAGCCACTGGACCAATGGCTATATCTCTTGAACTTCCCATGAAGGCGTAAATGAGTGGCGGCACAAAGCTGCTATCTGTACAATGTATTAGCAACAACATTCTAGTTAAATCAACTACGTTTATAAAAGGTGGTGTTTATACTGTAACAATTTTTAAGGATTATACTTAATACTTACATAGTCCATACTGAGGAGGCAGACCAGCTAGGTTTGCATAGGCAATGTCCTACACAAACAGGAAGTATGTATTAAATCAAGTTCGCACCATTTAAACGCATTCGACTGTCTCGTAAAGGTTATGAAGACACAGCATATAGCAACGCCATTGGACATGGAACAACTTACATTTACTTACCATGGCCGTCTAAGGGGAGGTTTCAGAGGTTTTTAGAACCGAGGCCTACGAGATAAGGCCATAAGGGTATTCAACCTTGCATTAATATGTTCCTAGAGGTGGCAATGGGTCAATCGGGTCGAGTATGGCTCCGGTTTGTTTTGGTCCGGTCATTTCAAATTTATCATACATTTCGGATCGCGTCGGGTCAAGTCATTTCGAATTTCGGGTCAATTTTGGGTGACCTGTTGTCGGGTTACTTTCGAGTATGGGAGATGTTGGGTCGGATCGCTTTCAAGTTAATGGCTAAAACATTAAAGTTAGTAAAATTTGATTATGAAACACTATTTTGCTATCTGTTTATTTTCGAGTTACTTCAAGTCATTTTGGTCAGGTCAATTGTGGGTCGGGTCATCTTAGGTCGGGTCAACATCAGGTCAATCAAGGCTGGTGTTGGGTCTGGGCAAGGTTAGGCCAATTTGAGTTTTGGGTCATACTGTGGTCAAGCAATTTTGATGTCACTTTCAGATCTCGGATCAGCCTTATTAGATTGAGTCAACATTAGATCCTATAGAAAAACAGTTCTAAATATATCTCACTTTAATTTCGAATTTGTGTTCTCATACTAGTTTACTTTTTCCATAAAACAATTTTGAAATTTTTACAAGAAAACAGAGGCAGTCTTCTTGAAATTTGCTATAAGTTTAATTAATTTCAAAAACATTCGTATGTTGCTATATACTCTTTTCGTTTCAATCATTTATTTGTCTTTAATTAAAAGACCTCTTGCAAAGAATGTAAAAGACAAATACATGACTGGAACAAACTCACAAAGGGAGTAATTTATCAAAATTTTACTTTAGTTGATCGTTTTGCGTCGTAAAACATTAGAATGACAACGTGGTTCATGTGAAAATTTAACTTATAGAAATTTCAGAATTTGTTTTGAAATTATAATTTGTTTTCCCATTAAGAAAAAGCTCGTGCTTTTGATTGACTAATTGAAATTTTGCCCTAAAAAATAAGTTTTTATTGCATCATAATTTGGGATTAAACGGCCCTACAACTTACCTGCAACTTTGTTTTAATAAGAATAAATTAGATTTTACTTCCTTTAAAAACAAACTTTTTTAAAAATATTTTTTAAAATTGCTCCCATAACCTGTGCTAAAATTACTTCCTTAAAAGTGTATTTTTCCTAAAATAACTCCTTTAAATTGCATTTTTTTCCTAAAATTGCTTCAAAAAGTCTAATTTAAGTTGACTTATTTTTCTGTTTTCGAACTCCCCATACATTTGTCTATATAGTTATACCTTTCAAAGTATAGCACAAACGGAATAAGTGCAAATACAGACAAAGTAAGCCACTTAAAATGGATTTTTGACAATTTTAGCAAAAAATGCAATTTATAGGAGTAATTTTAACAAAAAAATTCAAAAGAGAGTAATTTTAAAAAAATTGTTTTCAAAAGGGATTAAAATCTAATTTACTCTTTTAATAATTACGAATATTAACCACTAAAGTGAAATACTAAAATATTGTTTGTAATACAAAAGTGCTCTTTAACTTTGTATAGGACCGACGTACTATAAAATTACTTTCGGAAATGTTGTTAATTGTAAGTTACCTGAGGTATGCAAAGACTTGCTATGGTGACTCCAGCAATAAGGTCGCCCTTCAATTTAACAAGATTATAATTTCTTCCCCATTCGAAAATAGGGAAAACAGCTTGTAGGCTAAGAAGAAGCCTTTTTGACGCTGGCTGACCCTTAAAATTGCGCAAAGGATCATCATGGAAGAAGGTCTCCATGAACGTGGACCCAATGTCCTTCAAAACATTCTTCTCAGGCCTCTCAACGCCATGACGCGGTGTCAGTGATTCATTGCGATGTGACGAGTTCCCGCTAGCAATGTCTAGCTTGTTCTCGTCACTAATTCGACGACTCATTTTCTCAAACTTGATTTACCTTTTTATTATTTTATACGATCCACCTTTTTCTGATACCTATAAGAAAGACAATTAAAAGAAAAACCGAAAATTTTCAATTTAGGTAAATAAGATTGTTTTTCTTTTCCATATGGAAATGCATTAAAGTAAAAGATATAAAGAAAAACTATGACTCAATTAGTACGAGTTCAATTGTTGATACAGCCAAAGTGAGACGAACATATATATACACACATTGACACATGTATAGAGGAATGGTGTAGACTACACTACTGCATAATACTGGCACTAATGTATCTGGATTGTAAACAATCCAACTTCAAATTTGACGAATTCATTATAAAATATCCAAGTGAATCTTAACTAAATACCAGTATACATTATTCTATGTATATTGTTGACTTTTATTCGCAAATTATGTAATGTAGTTGACTTTATTTAGCTAGGGAGCAAAAGGGCAAGAGGTACGTGAGAGGAACAAGTTAATTTGATTTAAGAATTTAAGAATGTAAAATAATCACCATCAAAAGTGCAACGTACTTTGTAGTATTACCTCACTCTATGGTCCACTTCCTACATAAAAATGGTTAACTAGACCTTTTTTCGTAAAGGGTTAAGATGTCCCCTTTTGCTTTAATTATAGTGTTTTATTGGAGACCATTTAGAATGACCTAACTTGAAGTGATCAAAACCGTGACAATTTGTTTTCAATTTTGTATCATAAAATTACTTTAATTTTGTTAATATTTATAATTCAAATTATAAATTAGTTTAATATTAAATTTATTGTAAAACGGAGTCTTAGGTCTTTTGGAGACATGTATAATAAACATCAGCAAGATGAACACGGTAATTTTTCAGTACCTATATACTATCTCTATTCCACTTTTAGTGGCGTACTTTCCATTTTGGGAAAAAATTTAAGAAATATAGTAAAATTACAATTCTACCATTTAATTAAGAAAGATGAGGACAATGACAATTTTGGTAGAGTGAGTAGTAGTTAAAAGATTAGGGGTAATAATCGTAGTCAACCCATTTATTAGCACACTAAAGGTAGAAAGGACAATTAATTTGGAAAACACAAATTCTCATTTGTGACGGGTGTACACCTGTTACAAGCTTGTGACGTGAGACAAGCTTGCAAGTAGGAAAGTCAAGTGGGAGTGTCCATCTGTCTCACGTCACAAGCCTGTGACGTATTCACACCCATCACAAGCAAGACGGATTGGAAGGAATAACATAAGGAAACGAAAAAATAATAAGAGTGAGATGGAAAGAGTATATTCATTTCAAATGAGGACGCAAATACCTTAAACTGAATTAAAATCAACAACTTCTTTAATCACTTAAAAGCAATGATGTAGTTCACTTTTACAAAGATGAAACTCTTCCTGGCCCTATTTGACAATTAGCAGAAGCAAATTTCAAATAGTAAAAAAACGTTAGCAGAATACGGTTAGCGGATTTAAAAAACATGTTTGAACAACAAATCTCATTATTAGATTCATCTTCGTTGATTGTGCCCAATATTCCGTCGGAATCTACTATTTACCAAACACATTAAAGGAACATATTCAATGATTGGTCTACTATTTATGCCGCAATATACTAATTTTTGCCAATATACTGTTTACCAAACATGGTCTATCTTAATAGAAAAAAAAAACTTCTAATATACTATTCAAATTAAATAACATAATGTGTTCTGTAAGAATTGTAGAAATGTTGATTCATATGAAATTACTTACTTCATCCATATTCATATGAATTGGAAACGTTCATCACGTATATATCTAGTTTGTTACGGAGTATGTTTTACAACTATCTATAGGTAAAGTAAAGACAATTGCCCTATTTTGTAACCATTAAGAATGCATGTAGATTGAAAATTTCGTCATTTTCTCAAAGAGAAATGGCAACCAAACATTCTTAGTCCCCGTTCATGTTATGTTTCGTTCTCATGCATGTTTTCCCCTAAGATAATTCAACACTCACTTAAAATTGTTTGGTTATCACTGAAAACATGAGAATTAGAACGCCACATGAATTCCCAAAAGAATGATTGTTCAATTGCCAATTCCAAAAATTAAATCGGCAAAATAGATTTGTAAAACCGTATTAAGTCGTTTATATAAGTAAACTAATAAAAATGTAAGTAAATATCTAAAATTCAAATTAAATTTTCAAGTGAAGTATTTCTCTCTACAATATTCTCTTCCCCGCCATACTCTCACAAAATTCCCATAATAATCATATCCCTCATATAATCACCCTTATATGTGTTTATTTCGATCTTCCTTTTTGCCTAACAATATTATTCATTCGGTTAAATCTTGCAAATGGACCTAGGTCGCACCCGAACGGAGGAGAGACGTACCACTTAACAACAATACAAGGGAGATTCCATCCTAAAACCAATTGGCCATAGGAGGAGTAGATCTTTCTTTCTCCTTCAATGTGAGACACTTCAGATTAATATGGGATTTTTCACATTCCCGTCTCTCAATTATTTTCACCGGTGTCTAAGGTCTTTTTTCCAAACCACCTTAAACGGTTTCCCTAATCTTCATTGACGTAACACCGATTGTCTCCCAGACCACCTTGTTCATTCCTTCATGTATGGCAATATATCACCTCATCTCTTAACCTATCATTTCTTATGTGACAACACATCAAAGCATCCACAACTCAACAACCCTCTTTTTTTTACCCAAATAACTCAGTATCAAATAAGAATAAACGGGAATCACATAGAAAACTTGTTCGAAATGAAAACGTAGGGGATGCTGTAAAGTGTCAATTGTCAAGGGATCCCATTTTGCCATGGAAAGGAGTCAAAAAAAGCTCTCTTAACGAACACTTCTCACTTCTCCGTGCAACAGGTGTCACAATAGTTTAAATAAAAGGAAACGGAAAGCTTGAAAAAACCTCAAATTCTATACTGGGTCAAATAAAACTCACTTGAATAAATAAAGATAAACCATTTGTGAATTTTTAGGTACTCTTATTTTGGCTTATTTACTGATATAGCTAATACTTAACCTGTTACAAGTTTGACACGGATATACCGTCACAAGATAGACTTTCTGTGAAAAAACATAGTTTTGGATTTATTCAGTGTGTGACTTGTGCGGTCAGCTGGGTTTTTTCATTAGAACCCTACAAAGTGGACAAGCCTGGCATCATTTCACTTTAGAATCCGAATTTGCCAATTATGACAAAGATATGAGGGAACAAATTCAACAAAACAATAAGCCAGACTTCATATAGTTATCATTATCAATCAGGCTTTGACCTAAAAATCGACATTTTTTGGTTAAATAAGGCGCAAGACCAGTATAATATAGAAAAAACCTGAATTTAAACTTGTGATCTATTGACACGATTCCTCGGTTTTAACCACTAAACTAAACCTCTTTGATACCTAGAAATCAGGATTAAGTTCGTCAGTAGTCATAAGCAATAAATTAGTTTAGCCTAATTAAAATGATTATGAATTTCTTTTCAACTAAAAACAATACTCTTAATAATAAGGTTAAAGAGGCGACAAGTCGTCGATAAAAAGATATTGATGTAACATACCAGTGTGCGGAAGACATCTACCAACCTTGAAATTGCATTATTATACTCCTAAACATTGCGTATAAACATCACGATCATTATTTTTATGATAGTTCAATGTATGAGATGAAATTGAACTTGGCATTATTTTCATTTTTGTTAAATAAAGTGGATCATAGACATGAATTGAGAGAGCCTGAATTACGTCTAGATTCAATATCAATTGCCAATTCATGATGAGGTTTGAGGAGACAGATCTTAATTAAAAGATATTGAATTAGTCTTCTATATATATATTTAACAACTAGGTCTCTTAATAATCCAGCCGTTCATTTCGTTGCTAAGTGCGCTAATGTCCTTTCGACACAATTAAAGCTAATTCAACGATTTTCTTAAAATAATTATGTACATTTGCAAAATACTACATCACTACTATCATGACCAAACTACAGTATCCTTATAATTCTACCCGATCCAAATCTGTAATACCGATACGAGTTAATGACCTTAATTATTTAAATACAAAAGTTATAAATACTAGATTTCATGCTCGGCCGTTGGCCGGGTAATATCAAAACACAATTTCTGAATATTTTTCTTGTTTTTTGTTATTGTTGCTTTGAAAACATTTTATAACAAAAAATGCTTCAATGTTGCAACGTAAAGAGTTTCTCTTTCGTGTATTTTAAAATTTGTACTAATTTCTTATTATGTCTGGGGGGCTCGATTCTTACCTGCGATATAGTACGTTAATTTGAACAAAAATAAACGTCAAAAAATGTCTTATGATCTCTTATACGTTCGCACGGGGTCAAATAGTATATTATATATGGCCCGTTTAATGTTAAGATGAAAGACTAATTGATTCTCGTATGTGATAAGGAATCAATTTATTTTAATGACATTTTTAATAAAAACTTTAGCATTCAAACGCTTCTGAATCTCTATCTTTTCTATCTAGATATTTAGTGGGTACAAATCTATAATGATAGTATTCCTTCTCCTCTAATTAATCTCCCACTCTAAGGCCCTGTTCTTTCTGACTTTTTAGAGCTGAACTGAACTGAACTGAACTGAACTGAACTGGCTGAATTGTACTAACATAAAAATAAAAATAAAAATTATTATTATATAAAATTATTAATAACAATTAATATAATAATAACAACAACTAATATAATAATTAATAATAATTTTAATATAATAATATTAATATTAATAAGGCGTTGATAACGCCACTACCATTTTTGTTAATGTCACTCAAATTGTGAGAGAGTGAATAGTAAAATGCCCATACAATAGACTTGTAATTGAGTGGCATTAACAAAAATAGTAGTGCCGTTAACATTACCCAAGTAACTATACTAATAATAATGATGATGATGATGATGATGATGATGATGATGATGACGATGATGATGATGATGATGATGATAATAATAATAT
>JAGPOY010000302.1:29856-43025 GCA_018983105.1 Silene uniflora | reverse complement strand
TGTTTATCTTTTCTACAATGAATATGTTGATATATAGTAAATGTTCTTTGTTTGCAGATGGATGGCGAAGAAGAGAAAGCAGAGGAGGATCTCTAAAGATGATGTAAATGTGAACTCTGGATCTGATGACACATCAGATGAACGTGAGAATCGTAGGGGTCGCACAGTACTTAACATTGTTGGAAAAGCAATTAAGAACGAGACTAAATTACCCTTACAATGGAGTCGCAATAAACTACCTGCAGGGGATAACAGGGAAACGTTCGCTAATTACATTGGTGTGGTCGTTCTTGAACGCGTGAGTATCAATTATCATAAATGGGATGATGTACCGAAGATGTCTTAGTCTAGTGGTTAAGACGGAGGTATTGTGGGCAATAGGTCCCAGGTTCGAATCCCCCCTTCCCTCTATTGTAATGCGACTATGTGCGCGCTTCGATGGACCAAAAAATAAGTGGGATGATGTGCCACAAGATAAGATTGATGAAGTTTATTTTATTTTTTACCCTTAGTTTGAGAATATTTATTTTTACTGTCTTGGAAATATTTTTACATGGATTATAATTTTCTACAACCTTGAATCCTTTATTATTGTCTGTTTGCCAAAGTTGAATTGTAAAGAGTGCAACTTTGACTAACATGAGGAGCTCAGATAAGCAGGTTAGTTTACAAGATATCAAAAATACGTAATTTGTTACCTTAAGTGCGATCTCAGTGTCTAACATGCTTAATAGACATTTGTAACCTTCCTTGATGCTGTAATCAGTCATTATTTGTTTCTCACTAACATTTTCTTGAGTTATGCAGAAGGGATTCGAAGTGCCAGACGAACGTAGAGATTATGTGTTAAGGAAAGCTGGTGTGCAATGGAGAACTTTCAAAGCTCGATTAAGAAGAGATTGGTATGATTCCAAGGGAGAGAACAAAAATCAAATAATAAGGAAGCCACCTTCAATATATTCTTCGATAGATCAAGATCAATGGGACAAATTCATAGAAGCAGCCACTGATCCTAAGTTTAAGGTAATCACTTGATAATCTATATTACGAATGCATATTTATTTTCAGAATATCACTAACATTTATGTACAACCAATGGAAAGGAACTAAGTGAGTTGAATCGAGAAAGAGCAAAAAGAAGAGTTTCAGGATATCAAGGAGGTCGGAAAGGATACTTATATTATGAAGTAGAGCTTGTAAGTTTATTTAACATAATTGACATTATTGGCACAATTATACATAGACATTTATTTTTGTTATAATTATATTATGAATTGTTAGGCTAAAGAACTTCGGAGACAAAAAGTCCCACCGAAAGATGTACCTCGACATCTGGTTTGGATAAGAGCTTACTCTAGACAAGAAGGCGATAAGACATACTTTGACAATCCCGCTGATTTTGAAGTTGCTAAAGCAATAGTAAGAAAAATTTATTTAAGTTCAAGTCAAATGATTCATTTTGCTGTCACACAATTACGCTAATAGTTTTACTTGTTGTTCATTGAAATTGTTAGAAAGCATTAGAGGCTCAACAACTTCGTGGAGAAATTGATGCCACAGGGCGAAATGATATACTAGGGAGAGCACTAAAAACTCCAGAACATGGTGGTTCTGTTAGGGGTGTCGGATCATGTGTTACAAACAAGCAATACTTTGGGTATAACAAACCAACACCATCCAGCCAATTGCAAATTGAACTTGGTATCTTTAAATCACAATTAGCTGAGGTGGTAACAATCATAAATTGTTGTTGTCTTGCTTAGCGTCTGGTGAAATTAACACTGAACAATTTAAACAATTAGCTGTTATACCTAGCGTCCAAGTCTCCGGTGTTTCTGGTGATGCTGGAAATAGGTTGAGCAACTATGTGTCTGATGATGGTCATTATCAAGGGCTTCAGGATACCCACTTTCAACTTTGCCAAAAGAGTGCTTTGGGTGGTTTTAGTGGTAATGCTCATTCTGACAGACAACTTCAAAGTTCCCACAGCCAACTTCCACCAAAAAAGAAAAAAGTTCAAAGGAAAGATGTACAAGAGGAGACATATAAGGTCCAAGAGAAAGAAGTTCAAACTCAGACATATCGTGTTGCTTGGCCTGAGCCTAAGGATGATATGCTGCAAAATGATAAAGTTGTTACGGATCAACCATTTCCGAAGGTAAAGTGGACTGTTAATTACATAGCATTGTGCTCATATCTCATTTTTTCGAATCTACTATATAATGATTCTTCGAAAACTAATAGTGTTACTTGGCCAGGGTGTTGATAGTTTGTGTTCTTTGGCAATTGAGAGTGGAACATGGGTCAATACAGTTGCCGTCAGTGATGTGTATGTTCCAAATGAAGGAGAATTGGTCAAGCATCATTGCAAACCAGTACCAAGTGGTTATTATAGAGTATGTATTAGAGAAGAAATCAACCCAAATACTCTCTTACCATGTTCTGAAGGGGAAATAAAATATATTTGCCAAGGAAAGGGTTATTTTTTTATCTGCCCTGAGCACATGGTTTTACCGATACAAAAGGTAACGTAACCATTGCCCATCTATCGTCTAATCTCTTATATGTCAACTTCTCTATTTTTATCTGGCCTGTTAAATTTTTGATGCATTTTACACTTATTCCTCTCAAACCAGACACTATACACTGCCTCATGCAACCATTCTTATATACTAAATAAATAATTTTATATATGTTATATGTCAAGGAGGATGGGCAAGGCCGGATGGAATACAATTCAACAGATTCACGCTCTCCATCTTCACAAACATCATCTACTCGAAAGTACACAATCACTCATGCTGATAAGTTAAAGCTGACCACTCGGTTACTTCAAGTTTTCAAGGATGTAGCTATTGGCATGAAAAAGAACGGAAAAACCAAATATTTCACAATTCCGTTTAGAGTTTTCAAATCGAGCAGTGTGTTACTCTGGACTATGAAGATATGCTTGATTGGTGCTTTCAAAGGATGATTGGATCATCTCATATATCCATTTTAATGACGTAAGTTATGTATGTTCTATTTCGATATTTACACTTAAATGTATAAATTATTATTTTTGGGATGGTTAAAACGTTTTTCAATGTTCAAGGTATCTGAGTGAGATGGTTCACACTGAAGGAATCTCGGGGCTATATGGATTCTGTGACTCAAACTATCTATCCCCTCTAACTCTGATGGAGAATGAAGATGATCGATCAAATTATCTATCTAGAGTCTTTGCGTGCAATAATGGCAAAAACAAAAACCAAGGGTAACTAATTTGCTTTAATATTTGTAACAATTATATATTCTATTTCTATTTTCTTGACGTGTTGGATTTATTTAATGTGAGAGGAGATGGGCATGCTAATAACTAGCTTGATGTCTTTTCTCCTTCGGTTGGATCTGATCTTGTTTTTATGTGTAGTTTACATTGGATGTTGGCTGTGATTTGTCCATGGGTTGGATTGGTGCATTGGCTAGATCCAGCAGGAGCACAAAATGAACCTCGTGAATTTGCTCAAAATATAATCAACAAGTATGTTATATTGTTTGACTTATATCTTAGTATTACCCTCAAACCCCCTTAAATTATGCTAATAGTTGAGTTGAAGTATACTTTTTTTTTTGGCTTAACATTTGAAAATTATGAAGGGGAATCATTAAGTTTAGCATGGAACATTGAAAGGATATCATAAAAATGAAGAAGAATCCCTACATTAAGTGGAAAAAAATTGAGGTATTGTAATTCAGATACATTTTTATAGTGCTTCAAACATATTGGATTAACGTAATTTATTATAAGTGATGAATGTTAATGTTTTTCTTGTGAAATAGTGCCCTCGTCAACCACAAGGCACAAATGATTGCAGATATTATGTGTGTCGCTGCATGATTGAGATAATAGAATCCAGGCAGCTATTTGTTCCTGACAAGGTATTGTTCCTGTACCAAAATCATTCTTCCAATCTTTCCTGGTTTTCCGTCTAATACTCCTTATAAGCTCAGTATGGAGATCATTGCTTCGCCCAACTATGTGCATCCAAACCTTATTTTTGGTCCAAATAGCACTAGAAAACTTGCACTTGAAAAACAAGTGATCATGAGATTCATTAGCTGCTCTGCATAAAGAGCATCTCTTGACGAGGATAATATCTCGCTTAACCAAATTATCAATAGTGGCTAGTTTATGTTGAGTAGCAAGGAAGAAACTATACCATGGCTAGGGATGGTGCTCTGCCCCTTAAGTGCAGCTATCCATGCATAGCTTCTGCCCCTTATCTAGCTTTTGCCCATATCCCTAAACCAGTCATATGCTCGTCCAACCTGAAATTTACCATTAAGCACCCAACTACAAACTAGTTCCTTTGCTTTTATAGGAGACTCACAATGCATAAGGATTTCATTCTTGACGATGTAAACGAGACCAGTTAGCAAATTGCTCTAGTTCCTTTGTTTTTATAGGAGGCTCACAATGCATACGGATTTCATTCTTGACAATATAAACGAGACCAGTAGCAAATTGCTGCAAAGTACGAACAATGGTACCCATTTATTTGTTAATTTTCTCACAATAGTTTTGTTTTGAATTATTGTAGTATTTTGATCAAGTTCCCTCAACTTATTCTCAACACATGATTGACGAGCTTAGGGAGATATGGATTTCATATGTTACTGAAAATCATCAGCCGGGTAGCGACGACGATGATGATCTCTTCGAGTTGTAGCTAGATGGTATTTTTTTTGGTTTCTATATTTTGTATCATAGAACTATTTTTTTAAGTATGATGAGATGCTTTATTGGCCGATTATACATTTTTTTGGCGATCAAGAAAATAAAATGTAGCCGCTTTTGGCAAATTGGATTGGTGACAATGTTGTGAGCATTATTAGCTCAAATTTGCATTTATGGAATAATTCTGTGATTTTTGAGTCCAGATCTTGTTTGGGCGACTTCTTCACAATTTAATTGTTATGTATAGGATTTTGTCACAGTGGCAACACATATATTTATTGCTTTTATTGGGTATATAATAATATTAAAAAGTTTTTTTTTTTTAAAAAAAAAAGCAAAAAGTTAAATAACTGTGTTCTATCTCCACTGTTCTCTATTATATGGGATAGAGAGCTAGCATCTTTGATTTCCGTTCTCTAAGGTACAAGCTAAGAAAGACAACACCTTCCACCTGTAAGTGTTCTCTATAGCGCAAGAAAACAAAACGCCTTACACAGTAGGCGTTTTCTAATATATAGCATATAAAACGCCCCACGCCGCCTAAGGGGCGTTTTCTAATGCTTTTTTCAACAGTTCTCTAAGCCTTTTTTTGTAGTAGTGTTTCATGAATGCATTGCATATTTGAAGCCAATTTCACATTGATAAATTTGCCCTCTTTTTAACCCCCCTTTATGATCTTAATATCCTTAAGCTACATATAAACTTGCCTACCTTTGTCAAGCTAGTAGCTATGTTATGTGGGAAGTTCTAATTGGGATGAATATCAAAGTTTATATATCATTGTGAATATTTTGAATCAAAGATGAATTGAAGCAAGAAAAGAAGGGAAAAATCACACAAAAATAAAAATGAAAGAAATGAAAAGAAAGAAAAAGAAAGTGTGAAAAAGCAAATGGAAAAATTGAAATACATATATTGTTGCTCGGAAAAGGAGAAGAGTAAGAATTTCTCATATTGTTATCATCATATCTTGGAGAAATTTCTTAAAGTTTTGTATTGCAAAAAGTTAATATTCTAATTGGGAATTCGGGATTGGTATATGAGCATTTCTCTTGGTTTTGTTGCTAGCTTGACTTTTAGCTCCACAAATCCAAAAACATTTGTCCCCCTTATTACCCATGTCACATAAATCCTTCTTCTAGTTTTCCCGCTTCTTATTTACCAAAAAAAAAAAAAAATAAATCCTTCTTCTAACCCCTTGGCTTCATACATTGTTTTGCTTCTTGATTGTTTGGCTTGTGAATTGAATGTCTACCATATTAGATTGCGGGCACATGTTTATAAGTTGAGGATAGTTGAGTGTTTATTCACAAAAATGGTCCTTAAACACAATTGAGTTATGAGTGTACCGCGAGAGTCCAAAAAGTCACATGATCATGCAAGAGCTAAAGCGTCTACTTGAAGTCATCCATGCTACACCGCCATGTAAATCTCATCTATGTTTTTCTTTTCCTCATGCCCATGTTGTTTAGGGATGAGAGTCATATGCTTATTAGTCGATTGGGATTGCATGTAAGGGATGATCTTGCTTGCGGACAAGCAAGGACTTAGCTTGGGGGAGTTTGATAAGTGCCTAATTTGCATATTTTATCCCCTTATGTTAGCTCTAATTTACATCGTATTTAGCACTTATCTTAAGTGTTTTGAGCTAATATTAGTGTTTCTAGTGTATTTTGTGTTTTGACATGTTTTGTAGGTGAACTTAGATTTCTAAGTTAAAATGACTACAAGTTGAGCTAAAATGCCACACTAGAAATGCAAAGCTAAAATGAGCTTAAGAAATGGACCAAGTGTGGAGCATGGACATTAATAATGTGGATGGACGAACAATTGCAAACATATTACAAAAGTGAAGTCAATCCATTTATAATTGTCAGAGGAAGTTAAGGTGCATGAGATTCTAATTGTGAGATAATGCAAAGTCAAGCCAAATTAAGGTGGAGAAAATGAGATTTCAATGCTCTTAATATGACAAATGAAGGTCTTAAACCGGGTGATTAATGGCACAATTAAGAGCCAACATTGGATACCTTTGCATTTAAGCACAGAATTAACACAAAGTTCATGAAATGCTACGGTCCCGATCGGGACCATGTGATCCTGATCGGGACAGCCTACTTCTATGCGCAATTCAATCATCAATGCTTGTGTACGTTTCACCTCCTTTTCTACTATAAATAGGAGGTGTTATACGACTCATTTGTACCATCTCTTACCTTATTCTCACAATACAAGTCTCAAATAATTCTCTTAGTTTAGTAGGTAGTTTAGTTTAGATTAGCTTAGCTTAATTAATCATTTACATTTCAAGTTATAAAACAATTTTCATTGAAGTTATTTATATTCAAGTATTTGTTCTTCATTTCCATCTCCTTTCATGGTATTTCATTTCTATTATGTTTATTTCATTTGTCTACATTTCATTTCATTCCATTATGTTAGAGTAATTTACTAGTCTAGGAACTAAGGGAAACATATGATAAAGTATTTGTATAATGAGTAACTAGTAGATGTAAATATTGCTTATGTTGTTTCCTCTGTATGCTTGCCATGTTTTAACTTGTTCCATTAGTCGAGAGGCAAGGGATTCGAGAAGGACATTTGCATGCGTAGGTAGAATGGATTAATATCGAGAGATCAATGGACCATTCTATGGTTGATGATACTAATGTCGAGAGGCGGGTGTCATTGGCCCAAACAACTAACAATACTATAACATCTCATGTTATCTTACGCAATTACATCTTTACATGTTGAACCGAATTCCTAGATGTTTCTTTTATTATTGTTTCCCTTTATTTGCAATACCAACCAATCAATCAATCGTTAAACCGACTAAGATATAATTCGCCCCATAACAACTATTTAATAAACAACCGATCTCTCTGTGGAATTCGACCCCTATATACGACCATGGTAAAGTGCGAAAACATGCAAGTCAAGTAAACAAGATAAAGGACGAGATTAAGATTCATGTGTCGAAACATAATCGTGTTTCTATGAACTTTTAAGCAGAATTCTATCACAAAAATAGAAGAGAAATAAACTAGCATCTTGTAACGTTACTATTACTACATAGTTTAACAAAGAAACGGTGAAACAAGGCTATTCACATGCCTTCTAATCGACTTAACAACGTAATCAGTATCGAACGCTTCTAAAAAAGACGATTGTCCTGCTTTCAAATCCTTTACGACCAAAAATTTAACGTCTGAAACTAAGACGAACAATTTCCCTTCTTCCCTCGTAATTTTGCACGAGTTACTGCACACCCCAACCGCGCGAACTGCATTATGGCGTACATCGAAATTGTAGATACTGCTCCATGATTCGCAAACCCCGTAACTCATCATCATCCATACCTCTAGATTATAACCATTGTTTTTCCATTTTTGATGGCAAAAACTCAACTTTTGCTCTATACCACCAACAAAGAAGTAACCATGTATAATGTCCTGTTTTCCGGATAATTGAGGAAGCAATACCTCATTGAATGTTTCACTTGTTAAATCAAAAGCGAGAAAACAATAACCATATCCATATGTTATTTTTTTACGTAAAAGCCAATGCGCCTTTTCGTTAATAATATTCCCTACACTTTGAACATGAAACCAATAAGGACGAAGGGCATCATCAACACTCAATTCTCTCCAATTATGAACATCGTCATTCCTCCTCAATGTGTACAAGTGCGCCTTGCATAGAATAAAACTCCTTGTTCAATTTAGATATAGAAGTTTGTACTCGTC
Source organism: Silene uniflora (assembly GCA_018983105.1). NCBI lineage: Eukaryota > Viridiplantae > Streptophyta > Magnoliopsida > Caryophyllales > Caryophyllaceae > Silene > Silene uniflora. Next base: position 34,556 of record JAGPOY010000302.1, on the reverse strand, counting down.
TCTCGGTGACGAGTATCCAAACGCCAATAAGCATGAAACATAGTATTGACAAAAGCTTTCAGGAGACATCCCTTCCCGACATACTCGAGTGTCCGGATTCAAAAAACAGAACATTTCCTTATCAATAGCAAGACATATTAAGCCATTACTTGAATCGACGAGTTTTATCTCTCGACCTTTTGGGTCATGGTAAGGGTTTAATTGTCGATGAACAACCACGTCTTTGGACTTTCTACCATGATTAGCTAGGTTAGGAAAGTAGAGGGAACCATTAGAGCTTTCTACGAAAAAGGTACCACGTTGGTTCGAGATCGATCGATGGAGATGCAGTTTCGTAAAATGGGGGTTCGAGATTATGGCAAGCCATTGTTTTGAGACAACTTTGAATCGAAGCAATGATTTGACTGGTAATCTTGGAAGAATCTCGGTCTCTAGCAAATCGATGGGTATATTACGCCCTTGATTAACTTTTATAGGCTTGTTGATTATTGAAATTATGTTTGCCATTTGATTTCCAACGATCGTAAAACTCAATGGATGTAACTTGTGCTATTGGTGGCTCGAATCCTGTTCTAACCAAAACTCTATTACGACCGAACCACTTATAGTAAGTTTTATATTGCGAAATATTTTTGGAGTACCAAATATTTGTGACCCGTCTCATATGAAAATTAGTGAATATTTTGCTAGTGGGCTTGGTATGTAATATTGGAATGATATATTTTATTATTGAGAAATTACGATAATAATGTGTTAAGATTAGGGAAGAGGAGAGTATTTCATAAGACGGTTGTATTATTGAGTTGTGTTTCTGATTCAATACAAGGGGTGTTTATATAATAAACACGACTAACACAAACCCTAGACGATAGCCGTCGTAGGTAATTGTAACCTAATGGGCCTAGTATTCTAATATAATGAGATATAAAATATCTTTTTATACTAATACAACAATTATTCCTAATTTTAGACTAAGGAAATACCAATTTATTCACCAAATAAATAAATATAGGAAAGATATCAGGGTCGTAAATTCTATTAACAACAAAACTATGAAATGATCTTGATGGACGGTTTAGGTAATATTTCCAATACGCTCATTCAAGAGGGATGATCGGAAAGTAAGTGCAATCTTGGGAGAGATGAGTGACGTCAAGGTGGTAGTTAGAATGATGAGTTGCTTAGTAGCGTTGTCGATGATGAATTTGGGAAAATGTTTTGATTTAATCTATTAATGGAAATCTAGAGCGGTCGTGTTCACCTAGGTAGGGACGGGATAGTCTGGTCACAATGATTGGAATATGAGTGGTGTTTGTCTAGTGTAGGTTTGACCTTTCGGTCCAAGAGGTTCCTTAAGTCGACAGTCGACACTAACGAACTCTCACTACTATTGGACCTAGGGGTGCTAACGAGCCGAGCCAAGCCCGAGCTAAGCCTTGCTCGGCCTGTGCTCAAGAACCAAAACTCGAGCACGAGCCGATCTCGAGCTTACCCGAGCTTGAAAAAAATGTGGTCGTTATAAAGCTTGCGAGCTTTAAAGCGAACTCGAGCCAAACTCGAGCCTATGTAAAATTGCTTATTTTTTTTTATTTTTATTTTCCGATATTTGCAATAACAAGGCTGAAAGGTTATATGTAAAAGTATTTGGCAAATCAGCGATAAATTTGATATGTGTGATATAAAGATATAATCCTGTTAAAATATTTTTATAATATATGACCAATATCTTAGGTAATCACACAAGTTCGAGCTGCTCGCGAGCTTTTCGAGTCGAGCCAGCCTTTGCTCGGCTTGACTCGTAAAGCTTTCGAGCCGATCCCGAGCCCGAGCCGAGCTTTGACCGAGCCGATCTCGAGTTACTCGCGAGCTGTCTCGTCTTATTAACACCCTAAAATATTAGACCAACGTCAAGCGGTCTAGTAACCAATCTAAACTTTCGCTTTGAAGGTAAGTCAACAATATTAATTAAAAACTCTAACTTTCATTGAAGCAAATCATCAGACAATGAATATCGACAACCTACTCTTCAAATCCAATCATTAATAACCCATAGTCATCTCCTTATTTCCACCAAGGATTCCCCACCAAATGTTGTAGAGGGGCCGGCCGCGGTCGGCCAGGTGAGATCGAGTACGTTAGGATGGCAGTGGCTCCAAAACCCGAGACATATATACCTGTCGGATCCGACAGGAACGGGGCAGGTTTAGGTCTCATTTTTTTCAGACCCAATGAATATGGGTCGGGTTAGGATCCTTTAATATTATTAGGGTCTGGGTTTGGGTCCCGGGTCCGACTTAATATGCAAATTTTATTTGTTTGTCAGAAACTACAACTCTCTGTCTCTCTCTCTACCCACAAAAGAATTAGTACTCTTCTACGAACTAAGACAAAAATCACAAAATCAAACACAAACACAAACATGAGAATAAGAAGAACCGCCTCTCACAAGTTTTAGTGAAGTAATACGAGCTCCAAAGAGCCGTTGAACTCAAGCCAATAGAGTCGTTGGCCATATCTCACAAACAAGGCAACAAAATATTCTCCTTCCCCTGTTTTGGTTATTGGTTTATTTGTTTCCATAGATATTCCATTCATTCATTTGTATATATAGGATTAAGGAATCATATGTAAAGGGAACTCTGACAATATAAATAATATACTTTCATGTTCATATTCTTATTTCATCTTATAATATGGTATCAGTGACCTAATTTCATTCAAAACAACTCTGCCGTCGTCTTTGTCTATTGTTTTCTTTCGTCTTCTTTTTCTCTTTGTCTATCATGACTAATTCTGAAAATCTCGAAACTTCGAAACCTCCATCTATCTCATATGTTCATGTTGAAAATACAGGATACAGCATAACTCCTGTCGTTTTCAACGGGAACAATTATGATGAATGGTCTCGTTCTTTTAAACTTGCTCTTATGGCTAAGGGCAAACTCGGTTACATCGACGGTACCGTCACCAAACCGTCTACCAGTGATAATAATTTTGAGACATGGCAATCCACAAATGCATTGGTTACCATGTGGATTTACAATACGATTGACCCGACATTACGGAATCAAATCGGTCTTCGTCCTGAAGCCAAGCAGGTGTGGACTGATATTCAAACTCGTTTTTGTCAAATTAACGAGGCTCGACTTTATCAACTGCAGGTTGATTTGTTAGCATGCCGTCAAGGTCCCACGGAATCTCTGGTTGCTTATTACGGGAGGATGACGGCTATCTGGAACGCTATTTCTGACCTGGACGCACTTCCGTCTTGCTCTTGCAATCCTTGTCAGTGTAACTGGTTGCAGCTCATTAATGCCAGACGGGAGAAACGCCGGGTAAGGGATTTCTTAATGGGTCTTGATGACCGCTTCTCTAGCACTCGCTCTCACATTATCGGTATCAACCCTCTTCCCTCTTTAGATCTCATTTATAATCGCTTAGTACAAGATGAGGGAGTTCGTAATTTGTCTTCAAACACTATTGACTCTAACCCCACTGCCATGGCCTTTGCTGCTCGTCTTAATCACGGACCACGGCAGTCGGGAGGTAGTCGTAGTGACAATAAATCTGACCGTCGTAACCCGTCTGAGCCGTCTAAATATTTTTGTATTGCTTGCCAAAAATCCGGTCACAGCCTTAAGTATTGCTATCAAGTAACCGGTAATTTTCCCGAGTGGTGGGGAGATCGTCCACGCCATCGTATCTATATCGATCCCAATGCGACTGATTTAAGTAGTGCAGTGTTTGTTCCAGACCCTCGTGCTAAATCTCAGGTTGACCGCCCCAAAACGAAAGCCTTTGGTCCTCCACCCAAGGCTCACATGGCGACTGCTAATAATACCATGGCTGCATCCTCTTCGTCTTCTCAGACGCCTCTGGCTCAATTCGATAAAATCGATCTCAACTCCGTGACTCTTGATGAATTAGACAAACTGGGCAACTTATTGCAGGCTCGGAAAACAGAGCAGTCTCATGATCGTCTCAATGGTAATTTTTCGTCTTTTACTTGGATAATTGATACCGGAGCATCCCATCATATGTCGGGATGTCTCTCCTATTTTTCTAACCTGACACAGATTACTCCTATTTCTGTCGGCCTTCCGAATGGCGATCTTACAATCGCTACGCAAAGTGGTGATGTCAAATTATCATCCCGTCTTATTTTACATAATGTTCTACATGCTGCAAATTTAAATTGCAATTTGATTTCAGTATCTAGCCTTCTTATTGATAGTTCGTTGACCATACAATTTTCTCACAATTTATGTTTAATTCAGGACCGTTTCTCGAAGACGGTGATTGGGACGAGTGAGCAATACGAGGGGCTGTACTACCTAAAGAGCGTCCGTAATGATCAAGCACACGCCTGTATGACCGGGTCACCTAACCCACACGAGCTATGGCACCGAAGGTTGGGGCATCCGTCTTCAAACATTTCTCGTTTTTTGCCTTTTTTTAATAATAATAAAGTTTCTCAAGACGTTTTTCATAGTAAGACTTGTGACATTTGTTTACGCGCGAAGCAAACTCGCGAACATTTTAATTTGAGTACTAGTAATGCTACATCTCTTTTCGAACTTATACATTGTGATTTATGGGGTCCTTACTCTAAAAATGCATCTTGCGGGTCTCAACATTTCTTAACTATTGTGGACGATTTTTCTCGTTCCACATGGGTTTATCTTCTACGTCATAAAAGC
>JAGPOY010000302.1:0-26192 GCA_018983105.1 Silene uniflora | reverse complement strand
ATAGATATTCCATTCATTCATTTGTATATATAGGATTAAGGAATCATATGTAAAGGGAACTCTGACAATATAAATAATATACTTTCATGTTCATATTCTTATTTCATCTTATAATATGAAGAACGAATACCCAAGGAGCAGAAATAAGCATGTGTTATAACATTACTACTAGTACTTGGTTTTCAATATATATTTGCCTACTAAAATTTAACAAAGAAAGGGAGAAACAAGGCTATTCACATGCCTTCTAATCGACGAAACCATGTAATCAATTTCACACACTTCAACCGACGGTTGTCCAAGGTTCAAATCTTTTCCGATCAATAATTTAACGTCTGAAACGAGGATTAACAATTTCCCTTCTTCCCTCGTAATTTTGTACGAGTTACAGGACATCTTGAATTGATTGTCATTAACTAGTTTAGGACCTATATCGATATTGTAGATACTACTCCACGATTCGCTAACCCCATATCTCATCATCATCCATACGACCATACCTCTAGATAACAACTACTGTTCTTCAATTGTTGACGGCAAAAACTCAACTTTTGCTCTATACAACAAATAAAGAAGACACAACTGGGATGGTCTCTGATCGTCGCCGATACAATGTCTTGTTGTCTAGATAATCGAGGAAGTGATACCTCATTGAATGTTTCACTGGTTAAATCGAAAGCGAGAATACAAAAACCACCTTGGTATGTCTTTTTTCTAAGTGCAATCCAATGCGCCTTTTCGTTAATAATGTTTCCTACACTTCGAAAATTAAAACAATAAGGACGAAGGGCATCGGCAACACTTAACTCTCTCCAATTACGAAGATCATCGTTACTCATCCTCAATGTGTACAAGTGTGCCTTGGGTACATTATAATCGCTAAGATAATCAATATATAGAAGTTTGTACTCGTCTCCCGGTGACGAGTATCCAAACGCCCAAAAGGAAGAAAGAGCGTATGGCCGACACTCTTTAGGAGATATCACTTCCCGACATACTCGAGTGACCGGGTTCCAAAAACAGAATTTGTCCATGCCAATATAAAGGCATATCAACCCATTACTTGAATCCATGAGCATTATCCCTCGGCCGGGGTAAGGGCTTATAAACTGTCGATGAATGACCGCGTCTTGGAACTTACTACCATGATTAGCTAGGTTAAGAAAGTGGAGAGAGCCACTAGAGCTTTCTATGAGAAAGGTACCACCTTGGCTAGTAATAGACTCCTCAGAGCCGTTGCCTCACACCAAAGAGCCGTTGCCACCTCAGGCAAACAAGGCAACAATATAATCCTTCCCCTGATTCCATTCCCCTGTTTCTGTATTTCTGTAAATAGGTTATTCTTTATTTCTTTCCATACATACATGATTTCTCTGATTGTATATATAGACTAGCAATAGGTTGTAATAAGCAAGATTGATTCTGGAAATAATAATATCTCTCAAGCATTTACACACATCGTATTATGTTTTATAATATGGTATCAGTGTTCTAGGTCTTTTTACACATATCTGCCGTCTTATTCATTATTTTTTTTTTTCTCTACAAATCTATACATCATGACTAATGGTGAAATTATTAACACCAACAAATCTTCATCTTCGTCTGTGTCGTATGTTCACGTTGAAAATACCGGGCATAGTATCACTCCGGTTGCCTTCAACGGGAATAATTACGATGAATGGTCTCGATCTTTTCGACTTGCTCTTATGGCGAAAGGCAAAACTGGGTATATTGACAGCACCATTGTCAAGCCCGCTGCTACTGCTGATGATTTCGAAACATGGCAATCGACAAATGCGTTGGTTACCATGTGGATTTATAATACTATTGATCCTACCTTAAGAAATCAAATTACTCTTCGTCCTGAGGCGAAACTAGTCTGGTCTGATATAAAGAATCGTTTTTGTCAAATTAACGAGGCTCGACTTTATCAATTGCAGGCTGATTTATTGGCCTGTCGACAAGGTCCGACAGAATCTTTGGTTGCATATTATGGCAGGATGACTGCAATTTGGAACGCCATCTCGGATCTGGACGCTCTACCCTCCTGCTCGTGCAACCCTTGCACTTGCGATTGGGTGCCGCTCATGACTGCTAGACGGGAAAAGAAAAGAGTACGTGATTTTTTAATGGGTCTTGATGACCGCTTTGCTAGCACACGTTCTCAAATTATCGGTATTACTCCTCTCCCATCTTTAGATCTTATTTACAATCGTCTTTTGCAAGACGAGGGTGTCCGGAATATTTCTTCAGCTGTTAGTGATACAACACCCACTGCCATGGCTTTCGCGGCCCGTCTTTCTCAGGGGTCACGACAGTCAGGTGGAGGGCGTACTGATAATCGCAATGAACGTCGTAACCCGTCTGAACCTTCTAAATATTTTTGTATTGCTTGTCAAAAGTCGGGTCACAGTCTCAAATTTTGTTACCAAGTCACAAGCAATTTTCCCGAATGGTGGGGTGATCGACCCCATCATCGTATCTATATCGATCCCAATGCCACTGACTTGAGTAATGCAGTTTTTGTTCCTGATCCCCGTAGTAAGACCCAACCAGACCGCACCAAAAACACCTTCTCTGGCCCGCCTCCCAAGGCTCATATGGCGTCTGCTACTGGTGCGTCTTCTTCTCAAAACTCTCTTGCTCAATTCGACAAAATCGACCTGAATTCCCTGACACCGGCTGAGTTGGAGAAACTGGGTAATTTGTTGCAAGCTCGAAAAACAGAGCAAGCCCCTGATCGCCTTAGTGGTAATTTCTCACCTTTTACTTGGATTATTGACACCGGAGCATCCCATCATATGTCGGGTTGTCTTGATCATTTTTCTAATTTAAAACCGATCAACCCGATTTCTGTTGGGCTGCCCAACGGTGATCTATCCATCGCCACACAAAGTGGAGATGTGAAATTGTCCTCTCGTCTCGTTTTGCATAATGTTCTTTACGCAGCTAATTTGAGTTGCAATCTTATCTCTGTCTCAAGTCTGCTTGTTGATACATCGTTAACAATCCAGTTTTCTCATAATTTATGTCTTATTCAGGACCGTATCTCGAAGACGGTGATTGGGGCGAGTGAGCAATACGAGGGGCTCTACTATCTCAAAAGTGTCCGAGACGAGAGAGCTCACGCCTATTTAGTCGGGTCTCCCCATCCCAATGAGCTTTGGCATCGAAGGTTGGGGCACCCCTCTTCCGATATTTCCCGTTTTTTACCGTTTCTTAATAAATCGTCTCAAACTAAGGATGCTTTTCATAGCAAAACATGTGATATTTGTTTACGTGCGAAACAAACTCGCACACCTTTTTCTTTAAGTACGAGTCATGCTACGTCTTTATTTGATCTTATACATTGTGACTTATGGGGGCCATACTTGTAAAATGCCTCTTGTGGCTCGCAAAATTTTTTGACCATTGTGGATGATTTTTCACGATCCACATGGGTCTATTTTTTACGTCACAAAAGCGATACGAAGCAAACCTTGCTCAATTTTTTTGCCATGATTGATCGACAATTTGGAAAGAAAATTAAAATTTTACGGACCGACAATGGTACCGAGTTTCGGCCACTTATACCGTTTTTTAATGAAAATGGCATCTTATTTCAAACATCTCAAGTCGACACCCCCCAACAAAATGGTCGGGTGGAACGTAAACATCGTCATATTTTAAACGTGGCACGAGCCCTTCTTTTTCAAGCTAGTCTACCTTTGTATTTTTGGGGAGAGTGTGTCCTAAGTGCGGTTTATTTAATAAATCGTACTCCGACACCCCTTCTAAATGGCAAAACTCCTTACGAAATGATCTTTAATAAACCACCCTCTTTCGATAATATTAAGATTTTCGGTTGCCTTGCTTATGCTCGGAATTTAAATCGTTCCCGTGATAAGTTTGCGTCTCGTAGTCGCAAATGCGTTTTTATTGGTTATCCTTTTGGCAAAAAGGGGTGGCGTCTTTTCGATTTAAACGATGGTTCGTATTTTGAGTCTCGAGATGTAATCTTTATTGAAACCGAATTTCCTTACAAAAACCTCAATATTCACGAGCTTGACACTGACACATCCAATTTCACTACCGATGCATCTACTCATATGGACGACCCTCTGCTTCTTATTCCTTCCCCAACTCCCTCTTCTACCACCACAATCGATCCCAACACTACCACCGCCTCCCCAACTTCTACGACCTCGTCGACTTCAGAACCTCCATCTACCATGGCCACTGCCCAATCTCCCTCACAATCTCCTTCAAAATCTCCCACGACCACCACGACTTCTGAACCGATAAACTTGGGACGAGGGCATCGACTTAAAATTCCAAACTCCAATCTCAATGATTTTATTCTCTCGAAGCCCCGCCCCTCGTTGAACTCACTCATTGCCAAGCCATCGTCTTCAGGTACCCCCTTTCCCATCTCTCATTATCTTACATATAACAAATTTTCTCCTAAACATCGTATTTTCTTGTCGGCCGTGACTAACAACCACGAGCCTAGTTTTTATAAAGATGCCGTGCAGGTACCCGAGTGGCGGGAAGCTATGAAACTCGAAATTGATGCACTTGAAAAAAATAACACATGGACTCTTGAACAATTATCTCCTAACAAGAAGGCTATTGGGTCTAAATGGGTGTACAAGATTAAATATAATGCCGACGGTTCAATTGAACGTTACAAGGCTCGTCTTGTTGTCATGGGTAATCGCCAAATTGAAGGCGTTGATTACAATGAAACTTTTGCCCCTACTGTGAAACTAGTCACCGTTCGCACTTTGCTTGCAATTGCGGCCGCTAAGAAATGGGTTCTTCACCAAATGGATGTCCATAACGCGTTTTTACACGGTGATCTCCATGAAGAAGTCTATATGAAACCTCCACCGGGTTTCCTACCATCTAATAATGGGAAGGTATGCCGTCTACGAAAATCTCTATACGGGCTTCGTCAAGCTCCCCGATGTTGGTATGCCAAAATTGCTTCCGCTCTTCTACAATACGGGTTTCACCAATGCCCCTATGATCATTCCCTATTCTCAATTTCGCGGCAAAATGTTGAGGTACATGTCTTGGTCTACGTCGATGATTTGGTCATTTGTGGCGATAATACGCACTTCATTACACAATTTAAGGACTACTTAAGCAAATGTTTTCATATGAAGGATCTTGGCACGCTTAAGTATTTTCTTGGTCTTGAAATTGCTCGAAACAAGTCCGGGATTTTTATATCTCAAAGGAAATACGCTCTCGATATATTGAAGGAAACGGGTTTACTAGGCACAAAGCCCGCCTCCACACCTATGGAACAAAATCACCAACTGGCCCTCTCGAAGGCTGACCCACTACCCGACCCGCAAAAATACCGTCGTCTCGTGGGCAGACTCGTCTACCTCACCATCACACGTCCTGAATTAACTTACTCAGTTCACACGCTCGCTCAGTTTATGAACTCCCCTACAAGTGAACATTGGCACGCAGCTCTCACCGTAGTCCGATATCTCAAAAACTCTCCGGGGCAGGGAATACTACTCCGGTCTGACAGTGACCTCCGCATTAACGCCTACTGTGATGCCAACTACGCCACATGTCCAGAAACCCGCCGCTCTCTCTCCGCCTACATCGTGTTCCTGGGTTCCTCCCCCATCTCGTGGAAAACAAAGAAACAAGCTACGGTCTCCCGTTCCTCTGCGGAATCTGAATACAGAGCCATGGCGTTTACTGTTTGCGAATTAAAATGGCTCAAGGGCCTGCTCCAGTCACTCGGCATCAATCATCCACAGCCCATTCAACTTCGATGTGATAACAAATCGGCACTACATATTGCCCGGAATCCGGTCTTTCACGAGCGTACAAAGCATATCGAGGTTGAATGCCATTTCATCCGTGACGAGATTAAAAAGGGCGCCATCACTCCGAGCTATATTCACACCAAAGAGCAGCTCGCGGATATTTTGACTAAGGCTCTAGGCCGCGCTTCATTTGACGACCTACTCTCCAAGTTGGGTGTCTCAACTCTCGACACTCCAACTTGCGGGGGGGTAATAGACTCCTCAGAGCCGTTGCCTCACACCAAAGAGTCGTTGCCACCTCAGGCAAACAAGGCAACAATATAATCCTTCCCCTGATTCCATTCCCCTGTTTCTGTATTTCTGTAAATAGGTTATTCTTTATTTCTTTCCATACATACATGATTTCTCTGATTGTATATATAGACTAGCAATAGGTTGTAATAAGCAAGATTGATTCTGGAAATAATAATATCTCTCAAGCATTTACACACATCGTATTATGTTTTATAATAGCTAGAGATCGATCGATGGAGATGTAGTTTCGTAAATTGGGGGTTTGAAATTATGGCAAGCCATTGTTTGGAGACAACTTTGAATCGAAGCATTGATTCGGTAGGTAATCTTGTGAGAATTTCGGTCTCTAGCAAATCGATAGGTATATTACGCTCTTGGCTGACTTGCTTAGGCTTGTCGTTGTTCATCAACATCATGTTTGCCAATTGATTTCTAATGGCCCTAAGGATTTAATTTAATATATAGGTTTCGAGCTCGAATCCTGTTATAACCAAAAACTCTATTACGAACGAACCACTTATACTCAATATGGTAATTTTTCTACTCTGTAACTTTTTAGGAAACTACTCTTGTTAAGGGGTCGTTTACCACTTTCATGCCATAGAAAGCGATTAAGTGTCTTCATAAAATTATATGAAATGTTCTTATTTTAATAGAAGTTGAATTTGACATTAACAACACTTTTTGAGTAGCGAAAAATTCGAGTTTCTATATGATGAGGTCGCGTAAAATAAATACCGAGTACTCGAGTAGTTATTGTGATGCAAATTACAATGAGCGTTGTTGAGTGTTGGATTTTTGCCTCGGATTTCTAAGCCTCATCCTAGCAGTTATGCATATCATACCGTTCTGAATCTGTAATCTGAAAACTCTTCAAAATCAATAAAACTCTCCCCCTTCTACCATGTGAACTACGTAAATCTGTGCATTTGTTTTCTTTGTTGTTCTTTATTTGTCTTTATCGCTACTGTTACAACATTTGATCAACTGTAAAAATTCATTCATACCTCACGAAAAAAAAAAGTCACAGATGAACTGTCAAATTGTGATACAATATGATCTTTTGAAACAGAACTCTTTGAACAAAACCGCAAATCGAGTAGAACTAAATAAGAATCTTGGAATATTACTAGTAGTACTTAAAAAAGAAAGGGTGAAACAAAGCTATTGACATGCCTTCTAATCGACTCAACGGAGTAATTATTATCCAACACCTCAAAATACGATGGTTGTCTCGTGTTCAAATCCTTTACTAGCAAAAGTTTACAGTCTGAAACGAGGAAAAACAATTCTCCTTCTTCCCTCGTAATTGCGCACGGCATTATGATCTCGCTAACTGGCCGGTTTTTAACTAGCTCAAAATTGTAGATTTTACTCCACGATTCGCTAACCCCATATCTCATCATCATCCATACCTCTACATAACAACTATTTCTTCTCCATACTTTATGCCAAACACTTAAGTTTTGCTCTACATCGCAAACACAGATGTCAGCTCGATTACAAGATTGAGGAAGCGATAGCTCATTAAATGTTTCATTCATTAAATCGAAAGCTAGAATACAACCACATTCATATGTTGACTCTTTGTATATAGTCCAATGCGCCTTTTCGTTAATAATGTTACCCGAATTTTGATGGACCCAAATATAAGGAAAACGTGCTTTATCGACACTTAATTCTTTCCAATTATTGAGATCATCATCGTTACTCCTCAATGTGTACACATATGCCTTCATGGATACATCATTAATAGCGCTTGTTGTACTTACACACAGAAATTTGTACTCATCATTAGTTATCGAGTATCCAAACGCCCGTAAGCATGAATAAGTCCCGTATAGAAAAATCTCGTTCTCTTTCGGACAGATAACTTCTCGACATACTCGAGTAGCTGGGTTAAAGAAAAGAAGCCTATTTGTCCCAGTAATTAGGCATATTAAGCCATTACTTGAATCGACAAGATCTGTCCAAGCGCCTCGACTGCCTCGAGTTATCAGGTCCTTATTAGGGTTTAACATATAATGAACGACTGGGGCTTTGGACTTACTACCATGATCAGGGTGGTTAAGAAAGTAGACTGAATCATCATAGACGGTTTTCACGAGCACGGTACCATGGTTGCTCGACGTCGAACGATGTAGATGGAGTTTCGAAAATCGGGGGTTTGAGATTATGTTAAGCCATTGTTTGGAGACAAGTTTGAATCGAAGCAATGATTCGATTGGTAATCTTGTGAGAATTTCAATCTCAAGCAAATCGATGGGTATATTACGCTCTTGCTTGACTTGTTTAGGGTTATTGTTCATACAAATCGTGTTTGCCATTTGATTTCTATAATGGTTAGTGGTTACGGAGTATAATAATTTTAGCTATTGATGGCTAGAATCCTTTTATAGCCAAAAAATATTGCAATTTTCCATACAAAATTCGTATATTTCTTTCTTTTTGGGGTTTCTTATCCTATGCCTAGTGGGGATAGGAGTTAGAAAAACCGTATATAAATTGATGTAATTTAAGGATAAAAACGTAATTTTAAAAACGATTGAATGAATCTAAATAAGAAATTAATAATTAAAAATTTAAGTAAAAAGAAAGATAAGAAATTAATAATTGGTTTTTCGATTTTGCGCTAAACATCCGAGGATAAAAACGTAATTTTAAACGATTGAATGTAAATCAGAATCGAAAAGGAAAATACATCAATGTCATGTTTATCACAATTTCATCTTCTTCATGACACTTAGATATGCTAATAAAGAAAGTTCACTTTCGTCAATGGACAAAGAAAAATAACGTATTTAAACGGTTGCGGTTTAGAGATGGGTTTAGAGTTACCTCGGTCGATTTCACATTATCATAAGAGGAATCAATATAACATCATTAAAATGAACCAATTCAAATAAAAACTCAAATATATTACTCCGTACTTCTTATTTATTATTTATTATTAACTTACATTTGCAAAATTAAGGATTGAATATAGACAAACTGCCAAGTCACTTAGAGCCGCTAAGAACATTAGCGGTTTCGTAGAAAAACTGGAAAAAGCTCACTCTTTGTATGATGCAAGTTACAAAGAGCGAACTTGAACAACGGTGTACTTGCTTACCGTTGTTCAAGTTCACTCTGTGTAACTTCCTTCTCAAAAAAGATCTCTTACCAATTGCTAATGTAGTCACTTCAGGAATTGCTTTTGGTTGAGATGGTTTTTTGACATGGTATCAGAGCCATGTGACCAAAAGGTCACGGGTTCGAATCTCACTCCGGGTTCGAATCTCACTCCGCTCCATTCTAAAGTGGATAATCAGAACACGAATCAAGTAACTACAACCATCAGCTTAAGTTTTTTTGGTTGAGATGGTTTCTTGACACCAACTATGAAGTTGAGGGTTCGATTCTCACTTGCGTCATAACGAATCACAATATGAACTGTCAAATTATGATGCAATATACGGAATAAATCTTTTGAAAGAGAATTCTTTGAACATTCTTATTTTACCCCACTAAACTTTTTACAAAGAAAGGGTGAAACAGAGCTATTGACATGCCTTCTAATCGATCTAACGGAGTAATTATTATCGAACACCTTAAAATATGATGGTTGTCTCACATTCAAATACTTTACGAGCAATACTTTAGTACCTGAAACGGCGAAGAGCAATTTCCCTCCTTTAATCGTAAAGTCAAACGAGTTACTCGGCACTATGATCTCGGTAACTGAGTTTTCACCTAGATCAAAATTATAGATTCTACTCCATGATTTGCTAACCCCGTATCTCATCATCGTCCATACCTCTAGATAACAACTATTTTTTTCCTGTCGTTAATGGCAAACACTCAACTTTTGCTCTATATCGCAAATAAAGATGTCACCTCCACGAAACTTAGGAAGCGATAATTCATTAAATGTTTCACTGGTTAAATCGAAAGCGAGAATACAAAAACCACTTTGGTATGTTATTTTTTTAGGACAATCCTATGCGCCTTTTCGTTAATATTTCCAATATATAGTCAATAGCAAGGGGCATATAAGCCATTACTTGAAACGATGAGCTCAATGTTGAGGGTTCGACCTCTTGACCGACGGTTAGGGTTTAATCCTCAAACTGGGACTTTAGAACGAACCATGATCAATGACGTCATATGCATGAGCAAGGCATACGAATTGGGGCTTGAGATCGAATGGCGTAAACGCGATTTCGCAAATTCGGGTTTTGAAATATACTCCCTCTCATCCTCTATTTTCTTCCCTTTTCTTTTTAAGGGAGAGTATTATATTGATAAAAAGTTGAGTGGAGTTTGGAGATAGGAGGGAGGAATGAATAATTAGGAGTTTAATAATGAATTGTGGGCCACAAATGTTAAAGGAAGGAATAAAATAGGAGTAAAAGAGTTGGGTGGGGTTGTGTGATAGGAGAGAGGGATGAATAAAATAAGATTAAAAGTTACCAAATATAGAAAGGGGAAGAAAACCTAAATAATCCGTTTTAGGAAATAGGGAAGAAAATAGAGGATGGGAGGGAGTATTAGAAATAATATTAATATTAGAAAATAGTAATCCAATTATTACTATGAAATAAGATGATGTCTATGGGATTATTTAATGAGGATGAGTGGAAAATGTGAAAGCTTCATTAATTAATATACAAGTTGGTTGATTTATTCAATCAAATTATGAATTAATCATATCAAGTTTATTGGAGATAAGTAACATGCAAATGGGGAGACAAAGTGAGCACGACATGAGCACTTACAAGTTACAGGGGAAGAAATGGCCAATAATTATCACTTCACTTGTGGAAAGGGTCAGAACTCCCAAGTTAGTAGTTGAAAATTGAAATGTATCTCGACTCAGCTTGTGACGTATATGCTCATCCGGGAGTATATGTTTAAACCACCTTGTCTTAAATGTTGCATTGTTGAGTGTTGACAAGGGGAACAAATTCCTTCTTAGCTAGGAAGAGATTATTGATCGATCAGACTCTACTCAGTCTTAATTACAACAATTCTGTTACATCAGTTTTTCACTAATTTTACAATATTATATTTTATTATCACTATAAAACCGTCTCGTATGAATTTTATTGTAAAACTCGTATAAGAGAATTCTGAAACTGACACGTACGTGCAAAATTACATCATACATATCCAAAATTTGTTGAGATAACTCATACCTAAAATGCTAAAGACATTTGATGACAAAGATGCGTGAGTATTAATTTCTGTCCCTTTATCCAACTCAGTCGTCACTTATCAGATTCGTCACACATCAACCAGAGTAAAAAGGAAAGAAATCTCTAAGACTAAATAAAATGCCAAATTCACATACGTCTGAAATTCTACCGCCTCATAAATTATTAAATTTCCACCTCGACAAGTATAAGTAATTGAGTAATTAGTTTTATGCCTCGTTTGGTTGCCCGCAGAAATACAACTCCATAAGAATATCGAATTCATGGGAATTAAGTTTCAGTGTTAAATTCATGTGAATTTAGCAAATCCGTTTAGTAACCTACATAGGAATTCAATTAACACGAGAATTTAGAATTACCTAAGGGAGCTAGGTAATTCAACTCCTCTATTATGGGGAGTTGGAAAATCATGGGATTTTCAAACTCCTACGTTTTGTCAATAACAGGGGTAACCAAGTAACCTTCAATTTTGCAATTCATGGGATTTTTATTTTCCTACATTTTGTATGAGGTAACTAAACGAGGCCTTAAGTAGTTTGCAATTCTCATAATGGGTTAGCCTAGTCAGATTCGGTTGAATTTGGCTCAGGCTAATTTTGGATCGACTATCATCAAGTTATTTGTGCATAATAATTAGTTTGCAACAATAAACATTTTGATCGGCTCAATTCGAGTTTCGGTCCAGTTCGAGCGTCGGGTAGGGTTCGGATCACTCAGTTTTAACATTAAAACTGGTCAAATGCCAAGTGGCACTTATGCATATAAAACAAATCTATTGCTTTTAACTATGCATGTATTTCTCTTTAGCTTTATTCTAATTACTTGACACGTTTAAAGCTTAAGACGGATATATCCATCTTAAATGAAAATTTGTGTTTATCATAATCCAAACAACTGGTCCATGTTCGGACCCTTCCCCTTAACAGGTTGTAGTTGAACTTGCGATCTATATATTGTTAACCTAACATTCATTCTAATTACTTTGCTACAACACAAAATTCTCATTTGTGACAAGATATCTCTCGTAACCTTAGCTTGTGTCGAGTCAAATAATACTTATGTGGGTAAATAAGATAAAGGTAGAGTCGTCAGAGTGCCTAGAGACTTGTGAGTAACAATCTATTTTGTCTTATCTACCCGCATGAGTAATATATAGACCGTTATAAACTTCTGACGGATATACACTGTCACAACTCACAAACGAGATTATTGTTGCTAAAACACTCAAGTTAACTTATAACAATTTTTTTTTATTTCACCACATAATTAAAAATAAGTAAAAAAATTAAATAGCCAAAATTTAATCTTATGATGTCTATCTTTATCCAAAAAAAAAAAACGAACTCAGTCCCCTTCAATATAAAAACTCAACGACCACTTCCCTCTCAAACGCTTTAACCTTCCATCTCTTCTCATTTTCCCTCCTTTTCTCCGTCTGCTAATCCGACGTCGTTTCTTCCACCTCCAAAAATCTCCGCCTTATGCGGCGTCGTTTCCGCTCTCCACAACCATTGCAATTACGTTGACTTTTTTTTTTCTTTTGATAAATAAATTAACAAAACAATCTGCAAATTCTAATTGTTGGTACTACTAATCGCACATTAATCACATAAATTAACACTTAATTACCGTTGAAATTAATTAATTGCTAAATGTCGTCGGCGACAGCGGTAGGTTCGGTGTTACAGCTCCGAACCACGTCAGTTTCCGGTTCAGACGCGCTGAACCGGAAACTAATGGTAAATACGGTCGGACCGGTGTGTAGGTTTGGGAGGAGAGCGTCCCGAACCTACGCGGTTCGGAAGTCAGAGATTGAGGAAAAGAGCAAGGTATTCGGGACGAGGTTACGGCATCAGGTGTGGGAGTCGATTGGGCCAGGTAGGGATCCGAAGCTGAGGTTTGTTGTACGGTCTGCACTTTCTTTGGTACCGGAAAAGCCGCTCGGGCTGTATGATCCGAGTTTTGATAAGGAGTCGTGTGGTGTTGGGTTCGTGGCCGAGTTATCTGGACAATGCAGCCGGAAAACGGTAATATACGTTAAATTTTATTTCCGTTGTTTCATAAATACCTTCCATTTTGCCTTTTGCATGTTTGCAATATGATACGGAGTATTATAATACAAAACGGAGTTTATAATAGCTTATACGTCTCATTTAATAAAAATCGTCACATAATATAGCGTGAATTTTGCAACTAGCAAAAACGTTAATGTTTCTAAATTCCAATGAGTTGATTTCTTTTGAAATCATTATACGGAGTAGATATTTTAATAGCTTATGCATCTCATTTAATAAAAGTCGTCAATTACGGTTTCATTGGAAGTTTAAATGTGAATGTGAAGGTGACAGATGCAATAGAGATGTTAGTGAGGATGGCACATAGAGGAGCGTGTGGATGTGAAGCAAATACGGGTGATGGTGCTGGTATTCTTCTTGGTCTTCCTCATGATTTCCTCCGTGAGGTATAATCCATTTCACTATATTTGTCCAAGTTTATGACCGGTATATTTGTCTTTTGTCTTCCTCATGACCGATTTCCCCCTTGAGGTATAATCCATTTCACTATACTTGTCCAGGTTTATGACCGGTATATTTGTGTAAGAAAGTCATGATCATGATTTTACTTTGAGTTATAATACTACCCGCCTATTATAGATGAACGATTATATTTGTCTAACTACGCGTAAATTTATATGATGGGCAAATTTGTCTAACTATGCGAGGGAGACTTTGAAAAATATAGTGAAACGGCTTTAATAACGTTATGTCACGTTCAATTGCACTTATTAAATACCGAGTACTCGAATTTGTAAACTTAAATAATTTTATGTGGAAACTCGGTCAACATCTCTCTTTGTTTTTTTTTTTTCTTTCCTGATTTGTACTATTGTAAGGAAGATTTGCTATCTTTGTCAGCTTTCTGGTTTTGTACACAAAGATTGGATATTTTCATGAATAATAAATCAGAAAATTTGGAGTGGTACCTAACAACATTTCGTTGTCAAACCATAGGGGACAATGTTGTTAACTTGTTAAGATAATTTTTTGACCCGTCAACTCGGTCGACTTCTCCCGTCGCAGTCATTTATTTATTATTCCTAAATCCTCACTATGAAAAAAAAACGTAAATAATTGGCAGAGACGAATGGGAATATTTTTTGTAGTGCTTAAATTACCCCATAAAAGAGGTTCATTTTTTTTCCTTATGTTTGTGGATTGATTGTATGATATTGTCCGTCATATGCATTATGCAAATTTGCAACTTGCAAATAAAATGAACTAATCTTTGTTATTAGATGAACTTATTATTTATGCCTAATTGCCTATGCAGTTCTGTTTTTGATGGTAATGAGATTTAACATTTAATTGGCTTAGGTCACTACGGAACTCGGGTTTGTGTTGCCACCTCCAGGACAATATGCAGTGGGAATGTTTTTTTTGCCTACTTCCGGGAGCCGAAGAGAAGAAAGTAAAAATGTGTTCACAAAGGTAATAGTTGTCAATATGATGGAGGACCATTAGGTTGAACTCGACTAACGTTTTGTATACTCCCTTTGCCTCTCCAATAATTATGTTTGTTTCCAAATAGGTTTTCTTTCATAAGCATGTGCAAGCGTACAACTAAGTAATAAATGTAAACTATTGGCTGGAATCTGGATCAAACTAAATGAAATACGTAAATTATTCGCGATAATAGGATGAAGTAATGTGTAGTTTAATAAAATTTAAAGCTGATCTGAAGTATGTAAAATAGCATATTGTTCCTGTGGTTTGTTCAAGTGATTTCTAATCAGCTTAGCTAGCTAGCACATACTTGACTACTTGACTTTGACCCTTGTATGAATGGAGTCGGGAGAGAGTTGATCGGAGCGAAATGGAGGAGAGGAAAGGGGAGGTATCTGATGTCCTCCCTCAAAGTGAGCTCAAAATCTTTCCAACATTGGAAATGTTTGATAGGAAAATGTCACTGCTCTGTTTCCTCTGCCTCCACCTCTTAATGTTGAGTGGTTTTTTGCTGAATAGTTATCAAGCGGTTTGATTGGTTGAAGGTTTGTGCTGCTGCAGGTTGCGGAGTCACTCGGGCATACTGTCCTTGGTTGGCGTTCTGTTCCAACTGACAACTCAAGCTTGGGAAACTCTGCTTTGCAGACTGAGCCTGTTATTGAACAAGTGTTTCTTTCTCCAACACCTCGATCTAAAGCTGATATTGAGCAACAGGTTCGCTTTTTAAATTGTCGTCTCTGATTATGGCATTTATGTAGCTGCATGGATCTCTAAGTAGTAGTACCTCCATCCCTATATATTATCCTCATTAGACCGTGGTAGTCGATTGATAACAATATGATAATGTAAAAATAAGTGGTTTGACAAATCAACCCGATAAATTTGAAAATTATTTACATTTAGAAGAAATTAATGAACAAAGTTGTCATTGATTGATCACCATAGTTAAATTCGCACGATAAGAATGTAATGTAGGTTTTTTTACTCTGATTTCCTTGCTTGTCTTACTTAAGGTGTCCACTTTTGGGCCATTTTATAAGCTTTTGCCTTTTCGCTTGCTTACACTTTCTGTACTATTTCTTAGATGTACATACTAAGGAGGGTTTCTATGGTAGCCTTAAGAGCTGCATTGAACCTTCAACATGGTGCCAGTAAGGACTTCTACATATGCTCCTTGTCTTCAAGGTTTGCATCTGATCTCCCCCAGTGTTTGATCAATTGTGGTCTTTTCTGATTTGTGGCGGTAAGTTTATGAACCTGGTGATCGGTTGTTACAGGACTGTTGTATACAAAGGCCAGTTGAAGCCTTCTCAACTGAAGGAGTATTATTATTGGGACCTTGGCAGTGAGAGGTTTACAAGCTACATGGCACTGGTAAATATATATTCTATTCACATCTTTCTCTGTCAGCTAACTTGTACTTTAACAATCAGAAGCATCGGATCTACGGGTAACGATGAAGGTGCAAAGTTGAGGAATATGACTTTTAAGGCGTTGAAGTATGAATGATCTCATAAGTTCTTCTACTCCTTGATTATTATTTGAATTGTCTTGCTGGATTGGATGCTATGGGGGAGTTGGTACGGAACTCATTATATCATCTTTGCAGAACTGGTGCAATGCTCTCTGTGATGTGCTTGAGGGAGATGTAAAAGAAAATGGGTATCAAGGTAGTTTAGGCTGTTCATACTCTTCCACTGAGAAGTACGATACTAGAAGTTCAGTTACAAGCAAATGTTTGTGAGATTGGTCAAAAAATAGTTTCACATTTTGTATGAATCAAAGATTGTCACCACTGATGCATTTGGGCTCGTCTTCTTACAGGTACATTCTCGTTTCTCCACCAACACGTTTCCAAGCTGGGACCGTGCTCAGCCAATGCGTCTGCTGGGCCATAATGGGGAGATCAACACTCTTCGTGGCAATGTGAATTGGTATCTAACTCTGGTCACTGTATTTTGATAAACTGTTGAAATTTTTGTTTTAACACGAGTTACTTTATGATCAATCCTGTGGATTATCTAATATTGTAAGAGCCGAATCCTTCCATCTGACAATAATATAAGACCTATTGTTCGTACTCTGCTCACGGTTTTTTTTTTTTTACCTTGATAAACTCTTTAGGATGCGAGCCCGTGAAGGTCTACTTAAATGCAAGGAGCTTGGACTGTCAAAGAATGAAATGAAGAAACTTTTGCCTATAGTAGACACCAGTTCTTCTGACTCAGGTGAGGCTATCAACAATGGTTGATGTGGTGCAAGTACGGCTTTGTTCTGCAATGTGATATATAACGGGAAATAAGTAAATAACTAATGGTGACATTATGTTCCAGTAGATGGATTTTTTTTTCTTTTGACAGGTAATAGATGGATTTTAATGCAATGGATTTGCTGGTGTTCTGACTATTGTTCTCTTGTTATTTTATGATCTTGTAGGGGCTTTTGATGGCGTTCTTGAGCTATTAACTCGAGCTGGTAGAAGTCTCCCTGAGGCTGTCATGATGTTGATTCCAGAAGCATGGCAAAATGACAAGAATATGGATCCTCAGAGAAAGGCCTTTTATGAGTACTTGTCATCCCTAATGGAACCATGGGATGGGCCAGCTCTTATAACATGTAAAGCTTCAAGAGTTCAAGCAATACTTACTACTCTTGCGCTATCTTCTCTCCTGCAATCTGACATTTTTCTTCCTTCCAGTCACCGATGGCAGATACCTTGGAGCTACTTTGGATCGAAATGGTTTGCGTCCTGGACGATTCTACATAACTCACAGTGGACGGGTTATAATGGCTAGTGAGGTTGGAGTGGTGGACATTGCGCCAGAAGATGTGTCAAAGAAGGGACGTTTAAACCCCGGAATGATGCTTTTGGTCGATTTTGACAAGCATACTGTCGTTGATGATGAGGCTCTTAAAAAGCAGTATTCACTAGCTCAGCCATATGGAGACTGGCTAAAACGACAAAAAATAGTATTGAAAGACATAGTTGATTCCGTCTCTGAGACAGAGAGAATGGCTCCTCCCATTTCTGGAGCAGTGCCTGTACGTATAATAGTTCTTGTTAGCTAAGGTTACACAGTTATCTTGTGAGAAGTTCTGACGGGTATCTAACTTATCACTTTATTTTAGGTATCGACTCAAGATGAAAGCATGGAGAATATGGGAATTCACGGCTTACTGGCTCCTCTAAAGGCATTTGGGTGAGAAATAATCACTTGATCAGTATCCCTCCGAACATGTATCTGAGACTCTTATTTGGAGTGGACAACATATTAACATTGGTTTTATTTCTCTCAGATATTCTGTTGAAGCCTTGGAGATGCTGATGCTTCCCATGGCCAAAGACAGTACAGAGGCGCTTGGTTCCATGGGAAACGATACTCCTTTGGCTGTGATGTCAAACAGGGAGAAACTTACTTTCGAGTACTTCAAGCAAATGTTTGCTCAAGTCACAAACCCTCCTATTGATCCTATCAGGGAGAAGATTGTGACATCAATGGAGTGTATGATTGGTCCAGAAGGTGATCTCACTGAAACCACCGAGGAGCAATGCCATCGCCTCTCATTGAAGGGGCCTCTTCTATCTACCGAAGAAATGGAAGCTCTTAAAAAGATGAACTATAGAGGCTGGCGTAGCAAGGTTATTGACATCACTTATCCCAAGACCCTTGGTAAAAAAGGATTGGAGGAGACTTTGGATAGAATCTGCTCTGAAACAACAGGAGCGATTAAGGAGGGTTACACCATGCTCATACTTTCTGATAGAGGTACTATATTGTCATTCTCTAATGTGCTTTATAGAAAATGAATGAGAAATTCTATCCAGAAAAAGTCCGACTCAATAACTAATCTCTTTCGTCATGGTTTTGTCTTGTAGCTTTCTCACCAAGTCGGGTTGCTGTGAGTTCTCTGCTGGCTGTTGGTGCCGTTCATCAGCATTTAGTGAAGACGTTGGAGCGCACGCGTGTAGGATTGGGTATTGAAACCGCTGAACCGCGTGAAGTACATCACTTTTGTACTTTGGTTGGCTTTGGTGTAGATGCTATTTGTCCATATTTAGCAATTGAAGCTATTTTAAGACTGCAAGTTGATGGAAAGATCCCACCCAAGGCAAGTGGTGAATTTCACTCGAAAGATGAGCTAGTCAAGAAATACTTCAAAGCTAGCCACTATGGGATGATGAAGGTTCTTGCAAAGATGGGTATATCCACCCTGGCATCCTACAAGGGTGCTCAAATTTTTGAAGCTGTGGGACTTTCTTCCGAAGTTGTCGAAAGATGTTTTACTGGAACCCCAAGCAGAGTAGAAGGAGCAACCTTTGAAGCATTGGCTTCTGATTCTCTGAAGCTTCATGAGCTGGCATTTCCTAGGCGAGTCCTTCCAGCTGGGAGTGCAGAAGCTGTGGCGCTACCAAATCCAGGAGACTATCACTGGAGAAAAGGCGGTGAGCTTCACCTTAATGATCCCCTTGCCATGGCTAAGTTACAGGAGGCTGCAAGATCAAATAGTGTTCAGGCCTATAAAGAATATTCAAACCTTATAAATGAACTGAATAAATCATGCAATTTGAGAGGACTTCTAAAGTTCAAGGAGGTGAGCGAGAGTATTTCCTTGGAAGAGGTTGAGCCTGCACGTGAGATTGTGAAACGGTTCTGCACTGGTGCTATGAGCTATGGATCAATATCTCTTGAGGCTCATTCAACTTTGGCTATTGCTATGAACAAAATCGGAGGAAAATCTAACACAGGTATGTGATTAATCTGATTAGACCTCACAAACTAAAAGCCATTATATACCTGCGACAATTCTACCATCGGGGTTGTCTCTCTATATTCCCAGCGAAAAAATACAAGGAAAACATCGATCACGAGGCAGAATTTGTGCATTCTGTGTGTGACTGCTGTAGTCGGGCTGTGTCTGATATTGATTTCTATATTTCCTTTTCATTCTGCACATCCTGTTCTCATTGTAGTTTGTGTAGTAATAAAGCCTTCTTGATATATGGTTTTCTGGTTTAGTTTGACCGACTATAATCGCTTTATCTAGGTGAGGGAGGTGAGAATCCATCTCGTTTGGAGCAACTTCCCGATGGTTCAAGGAATCCTAAAAGAAGTGCAATTAAGCAGGTGGCTAGCGGAAGATTTGGTGTATCAAGTTACTATCTCACCAATGCTGATGAATTACAAATAAAGATGGCTCAGGTAAACCTAGCATTAGAAGTAGATTTGTCACCGAAATTTAGGTTGTCCAAACCTTCACCTCTACCTGATTCCCTGCATTCAATAGGAATGAAGGTCTCCACTTGTTTATAAATGATTCATGGACAGATGATGCTGTTTTTTGCAAAGCACCTGTGGGTGGCTTTGCATCTTTAACTTGTACGGTTTTACCCACTTTTTTAATGTGGTTAGAAAGAGTTTAATGTTGAATTTATCTACTCACTGTAAATTTCTATGATACTAATTTCTGCGACTTTTCCCATATATAGGGTGCCAAGCCTGGTGAAGGAGGTGAACTTCCGGGCCATAAGGTGATCGGTGATATCGCTGTCACTAGGAACTCTACTGCTGGTGTCGGACTCATCAGCCCTCCTCCCCATCATGATATCTACTCCATTGAGGACCTTGCCCAGCTTATTCATGACTTAAAAGTATATTCATTAAATCATATATATACTTTGCTTGATTTTTGTGCATGTAAAAGAAATCATAGTTTCTGTATTGTGTTTTGTGCTTTACAGAATGCCAACCCGGGGGCTCGAGTTAGTGTCAAACTAGTATCCGAAGCTGGGGTCGGAGTAATTGCGGCCGGGGTTGTCAAAGGGCATGCCGATCATGTTTTAATATCTGGACATGATGGAGGAACAGGGGCTTCCAGGTGGACTGGTATAAAGAATGCTGGGCTTCCATGGGAACTTGGCTTGGCAGAGACCCACCAAACTCTAGTTGCTAATGACCTTCGTGGTCGTACGGTTCTTCAGACAGACGGTCAACTTAAAACAGGGAGGGATGTGGCTATTGCAGCTCTTCTTGGGGCTGAAGAGTTTGGTTTTAGTACAGCACCCCTTATAACATTGGGGTGTATTATGATGAGGAAGTGCCATAAGAACACTTGTCCCGTGGGCATTGCCACACAAGACCCTGTATTGCGAGCGAAATTCGCTGGAGAGCCCGAGCATGTAATTAATTTCTTCTTCATGCTTGCAGAGGAGGTGAGGGAGATAATGGCACAACTCGGGTTTAAGAAACTTGATGAAATGGTAGGGCGTGCAGATATGCTTGAAGTTGACGAAATAGTTACCCATGGCAATGAGAAGTTGAAAAACATTGACCTCTCTCTTTTGCTTACACCAGCTTCAACCATTCGTCCAGGTGCTGCCCAACGTTGTATTCAAAAGCAGGATCATGGTTTGGACATGGCATTGGATAATGAACTAATTTCTCTATCCAAAGCCGCTTTGGATAGAGCCCTTCCTGTACATATTGAAACTCCCATTCGTAACATAAATCGTGCAGTTGGGACCATGCTT
Source organism: Silene uniflora (assembly GCA_018983105.1). Lineage (NCBI taxonomy): Eukaryota > Viridiplantae > Streptophyta > Magnoliopsida > Caryophyllales > Caryophyllaceae > Silene > Silene uniflora. The sequence continues at coordinate 4,891 of JAGPOY010000302.1, read as the reverse complement.
AGCCATGAAGTGACAAAGCGGTATCATGCAGAAGGGCTACCAACCGACACCATCCACATTAAATTAAATGGAAGTGCAGGTCAGAGTTTGGGAGCTTTTCTTTGTCCTGGTATAACTTTGGAACTTGAAGGTGATAGCAACGACTATGTGGGTAAGGGTTTGTCTGGTGGTAAGCTTGTTGTCTATCCTCCAAAGAGTAGTGGCTTTGATGCTAAGGAAAATATAGTAATTGGCAATGTTGCTTTATATGGATCTACCGCTGGAGAAGCCTATTTCAATGGCATGGCAGCAGAAAGATTCTGTGTGCGTAATTCAGGGGCTAAGGCTGTTGTAGAAGGTGTCGGTGATCATGGATGTGAGTACATGACTGGTGGGACCGTTGTAGTACTTGGCAAAACGGGGAGGAACTTTGCTGCTGGAATGAGTGGTGGTATAGCTTATGTGCTGGATGTGGATGGGAAATTCAGATCTCACTGCAATACTGAACTTGTGGATCTTGACAAAGTCGAGGAAGAGGATGACATCACGATCTTAAGAACGATGATTCAACAACATTACCGTCACACAAGGAGCAAGCTAGCACAGGAAGTCCTGACAGATTTTGATATTCTTTTACCAAGATTTATAAAGGTTTTTCCTAGGGATTATAAGCGAGTTCTTACGAGCATGAAAGCTGAGGGATCGTCCCAGGAGGTGGCAGGAAATGTGGCCAGTGAAGAGAATGATGAGGTGGAGGTGCAGGAAAAAGATGCCTTTGAGGAGCTAAAGAAAATGGCGTCTCTAACCTTAAAAGATCAAGCTGATGAGGTGAATTACTATTTTAAGAGGCTGTCTTGACATTTCTTCATGAACCATATTGAGTTCACTTTACTTTTGAGCTTGCAGAAACCAGAGGTAGATGAGGAGCTCAGACGTCCATCTCGAGTTCTTGATGCTCAAAAGCATCGTGGTTTTGTTGCTTATGAACGTGAAGGAATTCAGTATCGTGATCCTAATATAAGAATTGAGGACTGGAAAGAAGTTATGGATGAATCAAGACCTGCACCATTGTTGAAGACTCAATCTGCTCGCTGTATGGATTGTGGTACTCCCTTTTGCCATCAGGTAAGCGTATATCTCAATACCTGACGGAGAGATGTATTTGATTTGAAATTAATACACTTGGTTTTATGTGTAATATGGTCATTCTATGATATCTGCAGGAGAATTCCGGATGCCCCCTAGGAAATAAGATTCCTGAATTTAATGAGTTAGTGTACCAGAACAGATGGCGTGAAGCTCTCGATCGACTATTGGAAACAAATAACTTCCCTGAGTTCACTGGCCGGGTCTGTCCAGCCCCTTGTGAAGGTTCCTGCGTTCTTGGGATCATTGAGAATCCTGTGTCTATCAAGACCATTGAATGTACCATCATAGACAAAGCCTTCGAGGAAGGGTGGATGATGCCAAGGCCTCCACAGAAAAGATCAGGGTCTGTATTAGCATAATTAGTTTTTCCTCGGCATCATTGCTTTTAGAAATGTAGTTGAAACCTTCACATCCATTTTCATGGTCTGATTGCTTCAAACTTTACTGTTTCAGGAAAAAGGTTGCTATAGTTGGAGGTGGACCAGCTGGCTTGGCTGCAGCAGATCAGCTTAATAAAATGGGCCATCATGTGACGGTGTATGAACGTGCTGACAGAATTGGGGGACTTATGATGTATGGAGTCCCCAACATGAAGGCAGACAAAATCAATGTAGTTCAACGACGGGTCAATCTCATGGCTGAGGAAGGTGTTAATTTTGTGGTGAATGCAAACGTTGGAAAGGATGCATTGTATTCCTTTGATCGGCTAAAGAAGAAGAATGATGCCATTGTTTTGGCCGTTGGTTCTACGAAACCAAGGTAAAAATGCTTGGAAAATTGTCTCGCGCAAGAAGTTTTATCTTCCTAGATGTCAGTTAGATTAGAAGGTTAAGTCATTGAGTGGTAGTACTTATGAGTTATGACCACGGTTCGAAATCCATCAACATCAGAATTTTCCCTGTGGCTTCCTTCACACAGTAAATGCTAAAATTCTGTTTTTGCTTGTACTTGTCCTGGACTTTTAATGATTGTGGTCTTTTCAGGGACCTTCCTATTGAAGGACGAGACTTGTTAGGCGTCCATTTTGCCATGGAATTCTTACACGCCAATACTAAAAGCTTACTTGATAGTAATCTAGAAGATGGTAACTATATCTCTGCCAAAGGCAAGAAGGTTGTGGTCATTGGTGGAGGTGATACAGGCACAGACTGCATTGGTACATCTATCCGGCATGGCTGCACCGGTGTCGTAAATCTGGAACTTCTTCCTGAGCCACCCATATCAAGAGCTTTAGGCAATCCTTGGCCACAGGTGAAGCTTGCCTTCATACATTAAGTTTCTGAGGAGTGTCTTTCCGCTGATTCCGTCTTTTTTATAAGAGTTTCTTAAGCGTAATAGTCTGAATTCAAGCAGTTTTCTAAATAATGACTCTTGTGTTGCAGTGGCCTAAAATCTTCCGCGTTGATTATGGGCACCAGGAGGCTTCAACCAAATTTGGCAAGGACCCAAGAACTTACGAGGTTCTTACAAAACGTTTTGTTGGAGACGGAAATGGTAATGTCAAGGGTCTTGAATTGGTACGCGTCCAATGGGAAAAGGATGCCAATGGAAGGTTTCAGTTTAAGGAAGTCGAAGGAAGCCAAGAGTACATTGAAGCAGATCTAGTTCTTCTGGCTATGGGGCTCCTAGGTCCAGAAACGGTTAGTGTCCATAACTCTCCCGTATTACTTTCAAAATAATAAAAAGGGGATCATTCGAAGGAAAGAAGTTTATACTTACAAATCTTGCTCACAAATAAAAGAATTAGGCGCGCAGTCGCCTATATGGTGTGGCGTTGCTTGGTAAAACACGAATTAATTAATAACTCGCAGGCCATCTTGTCCTGTGTTTTACTATTACCGCCTTACCGGAGTACAATTGTTCCTGATTGCTTAGAAAATAAGGTGTACGATTATAAGGTCAGAGTGTCGGACAGTCTTACATAAGACCTGACTCCACCGCGAGAGAGTTAGCTAACGTTTATAGCATTCGCACGTTCCTGCAGAATGTTGCTGAGAAGCTGGGATTGGAGTGTGACAACCGGTCAAACTTCAAGGCAGACTACGGACGGTTTTCAACAAATGTGGAAGGAGTATTTGCTGCGGGGGATTGTCGGCGAGGTCAGTCTCTCGTGGTGTGGGCCATTGCAGAGGGGCGTCAAGCAGCTACTCAAGTCGACAAGTACCTCATGGGAGATGAATATGAGGTCGCGGTGGGCTCCTCATCAGGCCAACAGTCACTCAGCAAGAGGCAACAAGCGAAACCAGCAACTCCGTGATGCAGAGCAGCAGAAGTGACTCTTACCTTCATTATAGTACTGCCTTTATTTCAATGAATAAGCCTTATTGCTCAATTCGTACGCAAAGGGTTATTGATTGAAATGGAGCGAGTATTTGTTTCCACGCGAGAAACATAGTATGCGTTGAAGACCGCCAAAGTTGTGTTGGCCAAAAGCATGCGGAAAGAATGTGGTCGTATTTTAGATTAGAACAATGTGCAGTTTTATTTGTGTTTCGGTTTTAGGCCTTTTCTTCAAAGGTTGGTAGCTGATTAGCTATGTATATGGAGCGAGTTTTAGTTGATACGGTTAATAGTTTGTCTCGCATATGAGACCAACCGTTTCACACAAGTTTTTGTGTTTGTGACGTTATAGCTTTTAAAGGAAGGCCCCAGTCAAGGAATTGGTTTAAGTTATCCAAGTTCGAATCTCATCCGTTTCGAACCATTTCTTTTTCTATTGTGGCAATGTCTTACTAATTTTTTAGATTTGAGATACTTGTCTTACGCAATATCACACGCTTTTAGGCGATGGAATATACATGTTCAACACATCGTTTTTTGACAGTTAACAAATCTCACATCCTACATAAGCCAATTCTAATACCCATCCAAAATTCTGAAATAATCAATTTTCGTAAATATGAAATACATGAAATTTTGTATCGGAGTCAAGTCGCGTTTAAGACCCGTCTTGGTGAAAGCATGCGTATATTTAAACTTTCGAGTGGTTTTTTCCCTATCGTGTGGAAATAGTAATGTCATATGTAATCTTTTTTAAGGGTAAAATAAGTCAAGTATTATCTCATATAGTTAGACGACACAAAATTTTCGGCATTCCCTAGACATTTTGTTTTTTTTTTCTTTTTGTTAATTTATCCATTTGCCTTTTTTGTTTAAAACGAATATATCCGACTTAAACAAGAATTTGTGTTCAAATTTACGGGATCAACTATTGAAGAACTGTCCTCGTAATGCTCTTAGATTTAGTCCAAGAAACTGACCGTACTAACAAATAATTTCCCATCTAAATAAAGAGTTCATTCACTTTTATCAACCTTCATTTCTATGTAGATCAAAACAACATCTTCCAAACTTTCAATTAAAAAGAGAAAAAAAAACAATATTTTTACTAGACATCAGAAATTTATATATTTATTTCATAAAGGGTAGAATCCACTCGATAAGTCATGGCTTTGTGGGTAATCTTAGCTATTCTAATTCCTGCAATCGCGATATCTTTAGCAGCTGGCTATGTCGCGGCAATTCAGGCTCCAAGAATCGGGGTTGTTGAACATCAGGCTACTAGTCATCACAAGGCTAGCTAGGTTGTGAGTCGTGTATGAAACAGTCTCGTAAATGAAAAGCACCATAAGTTTTCATACACAATTGATCAGACGATCTCATTTGAGTTTTTGTGACGCGTTGGTGCATGGTCTATTTGTTTGAGTTGGAGAGTGCTTGATTTGCAGGTTTGGTTTGTCAAAGGAATTGGGATAGATATCCC
>JAGPOY010000301.1:0-26199 GCA_018983105.1 Silene uniflora | reverse complement strand
AACATCTTTATACTAATTAATACCATAGTGGGTCATATTTATTTTAAGGAAAATTACCATATTACGTTGTTCTCTAAATTTATATTTCAACTAAAACTATATAATTTTTACATTGAAGTCCTTGTTCAGGTCCATCGCACAGTGCTAACAATTACAAACTATATAGTATAATTAATTTGTATAGATTTATTTATTTACATTGAAGTCCCTTGGTTTCTGGAATTAATATATAGTATTGATTGATTGATTGATTTGATTGACTATTTTTTTTTTGGATAAATAAGGCAATAATATTCCATAACAATTACTCTCTCTATCCCGGTCATTTGTTTTTTTTTTACAACATTAACCCGCTCATTTGTTTACTTTTGACACAACACAAATTCTCATTTGTAACTGGTATATCCATCGCAAGTTTACGACGAGCCAAATACAACCCACATGGGGAGATAAGACAAAAGCAAATTGTCTAGGGAGTAACATTTTATTTTGTCTTATCTACCCATGTGGGTAGTATTTGACCCGTCACAAGCTTGTGACGGATATACCCGTCACAAGGGAGACTTGTTGTTGGCACAAAGTCTAAAAAAATAGGAGGGGGTCAATTATTAGATGACAGATGGTGCGTATCAAAGACAATCTTATCTTATTCCTATAATAGATAGACAAACAGTTGACTTAGACGCCTAAATGGCTAAATGGAATAGACAAATCAAATAATCGAGACGGGGAGATTATCCCCCCTAATACTAAAAGAATAAGAGATCTCAAATATTTTCCCGCCTAAATGCACTAGGCTATAACTGGGCTTTATTATGTCATATTGTCAAATCTACAATTGGGCTATGTTGCTTAATCTCCTATATACTCGGAGAATAAAACTTTCAAATATTTTCCTCCAACCTCTTTTCTACTTATATAAGGAAAGAAATGAAATTTATTCCCAAACTATTACATCTTTTATTTATTGTAGTAAATTTTTTCATTAAATTCTCAATTGTAATGTTTTGATCAAAATAAAATAAAAGTGGTATAAAACTACAAAATATATGCAAATTATTAATCTTTATTTAAAAATGACTTGATGCAAACTTACACTGTATATATTTAACCAAAGAAAAAAAAAAACTCACACTATATAAAACAAAAATATAAACTAATATTATTAACTTTCTGAAAAAAAATTCATTAAGATGATTTAATAAAGGTAATAAAATGACACACCTAACTTTGTGATAAAAAAATTCATTAAAATACATATTTATGATATACTCACTTTTTTTATTAGTTTTGCAGTTTCATTTTTTTTTTCACATATCAAAATACAATTATCTAAAATATGAAAAAGTTATGATATAAATTTGGATGAAAAAATTAATACATACTAAAAAATATATACTTTATAAAAACACCGTGCATTTATTGCACTGGATCTAAACTAGTTATTANAAAAGGAAAATGAAAAGGGTATGGGCCAAGTTTGCTCTCAAATAGGTGAGAGGAGAGGCTCTATATTCCGTCTCACCTTCGCCTCTCTTCACACACAAACACACACCATAAACATCTCGACAAGGGTTTTCAGTTTGCACTCTATCTAGTACTTCATCTTAACCTCTCTTTCGATCATCAATGGCCTCCTTCGATACTCGCACCCAGATCTCCAATGGTATTTCTCCTTTTTCTCCATTTACCCTAACTTTTCTTATTGTATTTCACTTTTATTCGATTTATCCCCCTTTTTTACCATTCGTAAACCCTAATTATTTAAGGTTTTTAATTTCTTCGTTTTACTTTGATTATTCATTCCTAATTGATTTACCGCGGGGTTAACACTTGTTTGGTATATCAATTGGTAACTTTTTAGGCATTTTGTTAGTTTACTACTGACATCCTTTTCGTCATCTTTTCGTTGGTTTTCTAATTATGGGAAAAATGTAGGGGTATGTTTTCTCTTATGTTCATCTAAATTAGGTTTTTGGCGTATATTTCGCAGTTATTATTTGCTTTCGGCGGCAGTTGACTGGTAGAATGCTTATGGTGGTGTAGGGTTTATTTCAATGTTTCTATTCCCACGACCGCTAGGTTTTGGATTTGGAGCTATAAGATGACCATTTTAACTGTCTAGTAATTATAGTGCAACGACCACGAGTTATAGGATCTGTGTGGGTTGTTTTTTTTTTTTTTTACTGGAAGGCGCGAGTACACTTCTCCGGTTGTTTTATTATGCCCTTCTTTAGTATTTCCAATGGAGCCAAATACTTATTATTCTTTGGTTTTGGATTATGATGGAATAAAACAAAATGACTTATTACCTGGTTTTGCTTCTTTTACTGAAATTTATTCGCTGCAATTCTTGATGCTATTTTTTTATTTTGGGAACCAGTGAGACATTCAGGTAAGGGTGTTGTACTCTGTAATGCATGATTTACCTCATTTGTCTCCACCTTTTACTTCTTTACATTTTGTGTTAGAAAAGTCAAAGCATGAGGGCCCCAGCTTCATCGCATGTTTTGCACCTCATCACATTGGGTCGTCACCTTAGTGTGACTAACAGTTTTTAAAATCAGACATGATTCTCTACTACGTATCAACCAAATTGAAAGTCAACATTAAAATATGGCTATAGCCTATAGGCTTATAGCAATGTGTAGTGTTTTCGAAGGAATGATACGATTTTATGGCCATTAGTGATGGATTCTTGCAAATTACTCCGGCCATAAATCTTTTGGATGGGGTGTCTGCTGGGTATGACCACTATTAAACATAATGTGGGAAATTCTGTTGCGTCCCTCGCCCAAATACTTCATCTGGTGAGTTGGAAAGCTGAAATTTAGTGTAGAGCGCGTGAATTGCCTACATAACCGAGTTTATAGGATACATATTTTGCTTGCCTAGTTGCTGTACTAGTATCCACTTTCCAGGATTCCAGGCTAGAGTAAATTGCCAGACATTAAAACTCAATTGTGAACCTCTTGCATGGTTTGTTATAGTGTCTTCCTCCTATCACTCTGAGGTTTAACCCAATTTTTTTTTACCTCTGTTCATAAAAGTGACTTCCGTAAAGTTGCCTTGAAATTGCCGTAAGTATTGTATCTATATGTATCTATATAACTACTTGTCATCGAACTTTGCAGACAAGCCAGGGTCTGACAATGCTATTCCGCTTTCACCTCAGTGGCTTCTCCCAAAGCCAGGGGAGAATAAGTCTGGGACCGCACAAGGGGTTTGTTCCTTCTATCTTTACTTAATTGTGTGTATATTGTGTCTACTTTCATGTGTATTTCGGCCTCTAATCAAAGTGCAGAGATGTATTAGGCTTGATTAGGATTATCTTTTATTTAACAGCTGAGTAACGTTTTATCCTTGCATAGGAAACTCATGCAAATCCATTCACTGGTTCCGGTGATCGCCCAGATGTCATCAAGTCTCCTGGAAATGGTGATGAGATGCAAGAGAACCAGAAGAAAAAAGATGTTTTCAGGCCTACTTTTCTTGATATGGAATCCAGGCGCCGTGACCACTGGCGGGATGAAGAAAGGGACACTAATCAATCTGTGCGCAAGGATCGTTGGAGGGAGGGAGACAAAGAGGTTGGTGATAATCGCAAGAATGCCCGCTGGGTAGACAATTCACCTGCTAAACACATTGGAGAAGCTCGTCGAACTCCAACGGACAGATGGGCGGATCCAAGCAGGGATTCTCATCATGATCAGCGAAGTGATAGTAAAAGGAACACTCGCTGGGGTCCAGGTGATAAGGAGATGGATAAATGGACTGATGCTGGGAAATATGATGGCATGCCTTTTGACAAAGGGCCTTCACAGTTGTCAAATCATGGGAAGGATGAGAAGGAAGGTGATCACTCTCGCCCCTGGAGACCTAGTTTTTTGCAGGGTCGTGGAAGAGCAGATCCATCTCATCACCATACACAGATGGCAGGCAAAGAAGTTCCTACTTATAATCATGGGAGAGGTCGTGGGGATAATGCTCAACCAACTTTTTCAGCTGGTCGTGGAAAGGTTGCTTTTGGTTCTGGGGGCAGCAGTGCTTATTCTGGTCACCTACAATCTTCTGGTTTTATGCCTGAACGTGGTGATAATGGCCTGGGAGAACCTTCCCCTTTCAGATATAATAGGACAAAGTTGCTTGATATACTCCGACTAACTGATCTAAGATCTTCCAGTGAGATATTGGATGGATTGACACTAGTTCCCTCTTTAACTCAGGATGAACCTTTACAGCCTCTGGCTCTTTGTGTTCCCACATCTGAGGAATCTGTAAGTTCTTCATATTTTGCTATGTGTATGTATTGGTTTTATCACTCTAAACCTGTGTCGGATGGTGCAGGGTATCTTGAAGGGCATTGATAAAGGGGAAATAGTTAGTAGTGGTGCTCCCCAGATATCCAAGGATGGATCTTCCGGACGAAGGGTCGTGGATTTTGAGACGTCTAGGCATAGAAAGCTGGGTACGTATTGATCTTTACTATTTGCTAAGTTTGTTTGCCATTTGTTTTCTGACAGGCCTTTGTGGGTGTAAATACCTATAATGAGTTTTCATTCATTTTGCAACATTTGTTTACAGGCAGCAAAGAAGATCTATCCTCTGCTTCAGATGATGCCAGTGAAAAGTTTGACAATGCCAGCGGGGCGAGCTTGCCTATCGAAAAGCTGATACGTCCTTCTGGATCTAATATCACTTTGAGTAATACGGATTATCAAAAGCCTCATACTGAGAACAGATATAATATGGAAGGTAATGACTTCTGGGATCAGTTGTTTGTTTACGTATCTTTGTGGTTCACAAGCGTGGCTGCGCAAGGCTTCTCTAAGGAGGAAAATTGCGTCTAAAACATTTGGAATAAAGTAGATTCAATTGAGTTCTGAACATAAATGGAGAATATTCGAAAAACTCATGACAAAAGAATTAGTCAATTCACCATCCATATGATTTTTTCCCACCCTTAAGCCCTTTAACCTTATTGAATCACATTGATTCTGATACACATGGCCAAATCTCCTTAAGGGGTCTCTCTTTCATTTCAGAACCAATTGAAGAAAAAAAAAATGTAAAAAGTGTTGTTTAATTTACAGGTGGGCTAATAATGCAAACACCGGTTTACCAAACAGGAGATCACAAATATGTAGCGTTTGGTCGGAAAATGTACATTTGTGTCCAATTGAACTTCTTCTAGATACTTCTCTTCCTTCCCTTCCTTGCTTTTGGCCGCTTTTATCTACGTTTATAATTCCATATTGAAAAATGACGTTAGGTAGGGATCTAATTGCAATTCCAGAGGGAAGGGTATTCAAGACAAGACCCAAGCCAGAAAAATTTGCTCATTTATTGAAGGATATTTCTTTGCTTTCAAAATATCTGAGATCTTGTAGAGTTAAATTCTTTTGCCAGCGACAGGTTTCTAATAGTGTAGCTTACGATGAGGTTTGAGGGATAAGAATGCTTCAGTTTACGCCTCATTAAGTCATTGTATGCTAAGGGGTCAATACATTGATCTAGTAACCACTAGTCCATCAGAGCATTTTTTTAATATTTACCAACGATAATTAGCTGTGCTGCTAACAGGGAGAGCAAGACTGTGTTTTGTGAAGTTTTCTGTTCGTGGGTTTAGCTGCACAATATTTTCCTTTTAATCTGGTAGCACGTCACCTTAATTTGTTTACTTTGCTTGCACTCAGCTGTTAGGGATGAGGTATTTAACAACAGAGATGCTACCATAAAGGGACATGTTTCCACTAAATATGAAGCTCCTTGGCGGCCAGCTGCTGCTGCGCAGCCTCCACTTTCTCCTTCACCCGCTGAAAAGAGTTGGGCACAAGAACCAAAAGACCGTCCAAATGGCCGGGAGAATATTTCGCCTTACCCATCTTATGCTCACAATGAAGGGAAATGGCAAGGTGGAGAAAATTCTACACCGTGGAAACATTCATCCGTCATTGATGTGCAGCCTTCCCCAGAGGACCTAACACTTGTATATAAGGACCCACAGGGTCTTATTCAGGGTCCTTTCTCTGGCAGTGATATAATTGGATGGTTCGAGGCTGGGTATTTTGGCATTGACTTGCAAGTTCGCTTAGCAAGTGCTTCACATGACTCGCCTTTTTCGTTGCTTGGTGATGTGATGCCGCACTTGAGAGCTAAAGCAAGGCCGCCGCCTGGTTTCAATTCAGCAAAGCAGGCAGATGTGATAGATATGCCTATCAGATCGAGCTCAAGTGGATCCAGTAGTACTCTTCCTACTGGGGTTAATTTGATTGGAGGTGAGAATAGACTTGCGACTGAAGCTGAAAATAGATTTTTGGAATCCTTGATGTCCAGTGATATGGGCAGTTCTCTGGATAGATTTGTCCCAAAAGAAGGTTGTTTCATGCATGCAGTGTGTATTTCTCACATTTTAATAGCTCTGTGTTTCTGGTGTATCAGTAATTAGTTTAACTTGGTGGCTCTCCTGACTTTCAGGTATGCAAGGAATTAAAGGTCACATATCCACGGGTTTGCCTGCTGTTGGTGCTGAAAGTGGAGATGTCCTGAGCCTTTTGGCAAAGAGAATGAACTTTGAACAACAGAAATCAGTACCCAATCCTTATCCATACTGGCCACCTAGAGACTCTTTACCTGTTCCAAGCCCAGACTTAAACAAGGACAAAATTGACGTGCCTCATGGACATAACTTTTCTCAAGCGATGTATGGTTTGCAACAGCAGAAGTTGCAGCCTCCAAATCAACCATCAAATACAAATTTATATGGCCAAACTCTAGACATTCAAGGCATGCTGGCTGAGAAACTACTTGCATCTGGTGTAGGTCAGGACCCTCAGCTATTAAATTTATTACAGCAACAGTACTTGCTGCAGTTGCAATCTCAGCAAACGTTGCCAAGCCCACAGCTGTCTATGTTAGATAGGGTCCTCTTACTTCAACACCAACAAAAACAAGAGGAGCAACAAAAGTTGTTACTTTCCAAGTTTCTCTCAGAGCAGCAACATTTTCAACGATTCGGTGACCCTTCTATTGGGCAAATGCAGGCGTCGGCACCACTTGTTGGAAACTCACCAAATAGTAGTCCTGCACCGCAGATTTTAAACCAATTTTTCCAAGTTAACCCTCAAATCCCTATCTCTAGCATGGTGGATGATAGAAATGCTAACCCTGCTAATATGCTTCCAAAAGCTCCTCTGGATATGAGTCGTACAATTCCTTTTGAAGGCAGCTCGTCTCTGCCCTTGCCTCATCAGATGTTAGGAAACCTTCCGGAAGGTGGGCCCTCAGTTCCAACACATGCTAATGACACAAAGCTTAACATTTCATCACCAGGGTCAGCTATGATGTACAACTTTGCTACTTCTGAAGCAATGGAGAACTCATCATCAATCAGGCAGGCAGAAAATGTAGAGCCGGCTTTGGGCGCAGAATACGAAATTGGCGCTAATCATAGATCATCAACTAGAGATGGTGAGAATGTGTCCTCGAAGCCTGAGTTATCCAATGATGTTGAGATTATTCACAATAGACCTCTGGAGGAAACACCTCTGAAAGATTGTGTTGAGGAGGTTTCTACAGTTAAAGATGGTAAAAATATTGAATCACAGGAGGTAAAAAAAACATCTGAGAAGAAGTCAAAGAAGCAGAAGTCTTTGAAGGCTCAGCCATCAAGTGACCAGGTAAAGGCAACATTAAAGGGAACAAGTGTGCAACATTTGAAGCAATCCGAAGAAGGAAAAGTAACTGCCATAGATCAGTCAGAGGTGGGTGTACAAGCTTCCGGTACGTTATCTGGCCCTCCTATGCACAAAGCTATTGGGGTTTTATCTTCACAAGATGAGCTTTTGGTCTCTGCAAATTTGCCTGGAGGTGCTTTTGAATCTGATACCAAAGGCGGCGAGTCTAAACAAGGAAAAGCTGCACAAAGAGCATGGAAACCAGCTGTTTCTGTTAAGCCCAAGTCATTACTAGAGATTCAACAGGAAGAGCAGCGTAGGGCCCAGATGGAAATCCCAGTTCCCGACGTTTCTGCTTCGGTTAGCTCTATGAATGTGTCAAGTCCTTGGGTTGGAATAGTACCTACAGATTCTAAAGTTACTAGAGAAATCGGTCATGATAGCAGTAATACTGATGACAATATTGGAATGCCGGAGTTGTCAAAGATTAAGAAAAGTGGACTACACGATCTTTTCGCAGCAGAGGTAGCAAAGTCTAGTGAGAGAAATATAGAAGTGTCAGACTTGGCGTCTAGTCTTCCTCCTATGCCAACTATGTCCAAACAAATAGATATGGCTATTGATGACAGTTTCACAGAGGCTAAAGATTCAAAGAAGAGTCGCAAGAAAGCTGCCAAAGCTAAAGGTGCTACAGTGAAAGCTTCAGCGAAATCGTCCGCTGATGTGACGGTGGCATCCAGTCCCGTTGAAAAAGGAAAAGGTAACAAGCTTGTGCAAGTTGAGAAGGAAGTATTGCCTACACCTCCTTCTGGTCCATCTCTAGGAGATTTTGTTCCCTGGAAGGAAGAATCGACAAGTCCTTCACCAGCACCTGCATGGTTGGCAGAACCTCCAAAGGTCCCGAAACCCACATCACTTCGAGACATACTGAGAGAACAGGAGAAGAAAGTAACCCCTGTTCAGCAGCATTCTCAGATCTCAATTCCTCAAAAACCCCAGTCAACTCAGACACGTGGAGGTTCACGGTCAGTTATAGCCTCATCACCTTCTAAATCGGCTGCGCCAATTCAGATTTCTTCTGAGGCATCTTTCCAGTCGAAGTATAATGCAGAAGATGATTTTTTCTGGGGACCACCTGAACAATCTAAGCAAGAATCGAAACAGTATGTTCTGTCCTCAAAAACTATAATCCTTCTTAGGCTGTCAGGCTGCTGTGTTTTTCCTATCTACATTGTGGCCATTTTAAGTACTCCCTCCAATTCGCTATAATCACTACAAGTATGGATGACACAATACCTAAGAAAAATCATTATAAAACAATAAAGGACAAATGGTGGGGTTTGAGAGGGGGATGAATTATTAGGAGTTAAATAAGAAATTGTGGGGCCAAAACATTAAAGAAAGTAATAAAATAGGGGTAAAAGAGTTGTGTGGGGTTTGGTGAGAGGAGAGAGGGATGAATAAAATAAGAGTAAAAGTTACCAAAAAAGGAAGTGTAGTGATTACTTGAATAATCCGTTTTTGGAATGTGTAGTGATTATAGTGAATAGGAGGGAGTATAAAAATAACAAATTTTTTTTGGTTAAATAGGCTGGATTTTGGTCTACCTGAAAGGCACTTGTATGTTATAGTTCTGATAAATGTGTATCATACTATAATGATAAGTGCAGGTAAATATAGGTTGACTAGTTCACCCAAGAGGGTAATTTATGATCAATGTTTTGTCGTGAAGGGACTTTCCTCTTTGTTCTGAGCAATTAGACTTGCTACTTCTGTTTGCTTTCTGGCTTGGAGCCAGGCTCCGTAAGCTTCTATCTGGCTCCAAGATATTAGCTTAGATGTAATTACATAGAATAGGTGAACCTAGAAGATGCCTATTAGACGGATATATTGGCACTGTACGATCTAGGCTTATGAGAACTTTAACTCACTGGGGATGCATATTTGTGATTCTGCATAGTTATGGTAGTTGTGTTTCATCTCTTGCGAAGTATTTTTTGTCAGACTCTAATTATAAATTTTGGGTGGCAAGGATTCATTTTCCGTGCAGTTAGTGATTACTGTATCTTTGTTGATTGAGATAAACAGCCCTTGTATTGCCTAAAAAATAATTAGAATCTAGATGCTGCTTTCTGACATTTTTTCTCCTTGTAGGAGTTTTATCTAATGAAAATTTCTGGATTGGGTTAAGTGTAGGTGATTGTAATCCTACAGCTGCGGGGGGCCAGTGAACCGTTCCTTGTTTTAATTATTTTATATATTGATTGACATTGCATTTCATTGAAACTGTAATGTGTGGTTAAATGTGTAATAGTTGCTGATGTAGTTATTTGCACTTTGTTATTTGATCAGGGCTGATTTCCCTCGACTTGGGAACCATGGGAGTCCAGCAACCAAAAGCTCCTCTGGAGCCTCTCTTAGCAGACAGAAGTCTGGTGGAGGCAAGGCTTTGCAGCATGTTTCATCTCAGCCTGCCTCATCCCAAGTTTCTGTGAAAGGGAAAAAGGGCAATGGCAAGCGCTCAGGTGAGTCCATTTCTAGCGTGCATTCATCTTGGCCAGTTTCTAACTTCTCGTTTTCTAAGCATTTCATTTTTCCTTGTTTTCCTGCCGGTTACCAGAAGCGGTTGACTTCAGGGATTGGTGTGAGAGTGAATCTGCCAGGCTGACGGGAAGCAAAGGTAAAATATCTTATGCATAGTGTGAGGTTTACTTTGTTATTTATTGACATAAAGTCTCTTGTAAAACTTGGTACAATATCTTAATTGTAGTTACTGGAAAATTGTTATGGGGGTATTTTGTTTAAAATTTAAATAACACGCGATTTTACATTATTACGTATATTAATCAGTCTTATGTGAATTTATGATTTAATGATTGATTTGTTTTCCTCATAGACACAAGCTTCCTAGAGTTTTGCTTGAAGCAGTCCAAATCTGAAGCAGAGGCTCTTCTTAGAGAAAATTTGGGATCTTTTGATCCAAATCATGAATTCATTGAGAAGTTTCTAAATTACAAGGAGATGTTGCCAGCGGATGTCCTTGAGACTGCCTTTCAAAGTCGGAATGATCAAAAGGCTTACAACGACGGAGCCAAAGACGTGATTTCAGACTATGGGGTTCTTGGAGACAGTGCAAAAGGAGGAAAGAAGAAAGGGAAGAAGGGAAAGAAAGTTAGTCCCTCAGTTTTGGGGTTCAATGTTGTCAGCAACCGCATTATGATGGGTGAGATTCAGACCCTAGAAGACTAGGGGAGCGAAATCCAGTCTCTTTTGGTGGTTCTTAGATGGGTCGTTGTTTTTTGCTCTGTTAGGTTGCGGGACTTATTTATAGTTTCCCTTTTAAGTGTACTCTGAGTTTGTTGGCTTTATGCTTTTTTACTGTGGTTTGTGGCCATAACTTACTGGAAACAAAGTAGAGGTAATAGCTCTTTGATTACATTGCCTAGACCTTTTGTAAATGTTTTTCCCTTGAAATTTTGATTTTATTCTCTTCCTCTCCATTATAGAGCCACAATAGCAAGCGATGGTGCATCTGTCCTTGTAATGTTGTGTTTGAAGCATTTTATTTGAAGTTGTCTTAGTTACTGTTTTGGCAAAAACCGAACTTTGGTTATTAAGAGTGGGGGCTAAAGTGATCAATCTATTGCCAAGGATGATAGTTAAGCGTACGAATGAATTAAAAGATGAAGGAAAGACACGGAGAATTGTTAACGCGGAAAACCTGTATTGGGAAAAAAAGGGGGGAGTTGGAATCCCACCAAGTTTCAGATGATTGTACACCTGTATTTGGTGAACTGCTTCTATATGTGGAAAAAGCCAAAAGGTGATACTTTGTGCTTTGCTTCCTCTACTTTATAGTGCTCGAGACCTGGATGAGGTCGCTCTCCTTACCCTCAATTGGTCCTATTTTTGTGGGAGTTGTTTTCACTTAGTCTTCGGTATGTGTTTTTCCTGATGTATTTTTGTGGGTTGTAGTTAATTTGTCCACTAAACATTGTGCTAAGATTGATTCATGGCCATCTATGTTCTCCGTAATTGTTTGGTGAATTTGGAGATGGAGGAATTGTCGGGTCTTTGGTAGAAGTGAAGCGATACTAGCGAATGAATATTTATTCGCTCTTGATGGAGCGTTTTTAGGAGATTATGGTGGCCAGGGACTCAGGGAGTCGATAGATGTTTGTATTGGTTCTAAGGAGCATCGATATAAAGAAATATTTGTTAGATGGGTGGCACCTCCCAGTGATTGGATTGCTTTGAATGTTGATGGAGATCGAAAGGCAACCCGAGCTTGGCTGGTGCGGGTGGTATATTTTGGGACTCGTCGGGTCAGATGTTGATTGCCTTCTCGGAAAGGCTGGGTATTGCCTCCGTGACTAGGGCAGAATTAATGGCCCTCAAGCGTGGCTTGGTTATTGCTATGGAGCGGAATTTCTCTCGTCTCGTTATTCAAACAGATTTGCAGGTGGTTGAGCACTTTATGTAAAATGAGCAGTACACTTCGGCGCACTCACACTTGATACAGATATGCAAGTCTTTCATTCGTGATTTGGGACTCAAGTTCAAATTCAACATATTTACCGTAAAGCTAACTCGTGTGCGGATGCGATGGCGAATTATGGCGTGGGACAAAATCAGCAATTGCTTGTGTGGGAGGTGTCGGACATGTCGGCGCAACTTTTCCAGTTGGTGCAACAGGATATGGGGGGTGTAGCTAGGCCTACTTGTGTTCCTTTCTATGCTTTTTAATTTTTTGTTAGTTGAGAACTCGTGTTGTTTGGGTTATTCCCGCTTCTTATCAGCAAAAAAAAGTATCCTCCCTCAATTTAGGGAAGGACCATGTAGTTGAAGAAGATGCTCTCCAAGTCCATCATAATAGTGGATTTTATAATTTGTCATCTCGAACTCCATAGCTTTAACAGAGGAAACCATTGTCTTGCGAATCAGTAAGGGTCCGTTTGGATTGAAGGAATTGGAGAGAATGGGAGGGGAGGGAAAGAGAGGGATTTAATTTCCTTTGTTTGGATAAAAAATTTGGGAGAAGGGAAATGGAAGGGGAGAAAAATGAGACAACTTATTTTCTCTCCTAGAGAACAAACAATAATCTCTCAAATGATGGCAAGAATTGGAAAGAAAACATAATTTGGACTCTAATTATACTACAAACATCCTCCAATCCTCCATCCATTCTTCATCTCCCTCATTCCTCCCCTTCCACTTCCCCTCATAATTTTTGTTGTCCAAACACCCACATCTTATTTGCCCTCCCCTCAAAATGGAGGGAAAGGAAGGGGAGGTGGAGGGAGGGGAGAGAAGGGGAGGGCAAATGAAATGTGGGTGTTTGGATAACAAAAATTATGAGGGGAAGTGGGAGGGAGAGGAAGGAGAGAGATGAGGAATGGATGGAGGATTGGAGGATGTTGGGTGGTATAATTAGAGTCCAAATAATGTTTTCTTTCCAAATCTTGCCTCCATTGGAGAGATTTTGGTTTGTTCTATAGGAGAGAAAATGAGTCCTCTCATTTCTCTCCTTCCCTATTTTGTATCCAAACAATGGAAAATAAATCCATCCTTTTCCCTCCCCTCCCCTTCCCTCCAATTCTTTCAATCCAAACGGAGAACAACGAACCCATTCCACCGCTGCCTTACCGTCCTTAGACTAAGAGGCATCTACCTTGATCCTCGTTTTGGGGCAGCAACAATTTCTACCAACGAGAAAAATAAGATAACCTTCATAATGAGACGTTTCCAGCCTGAATTCTCATCGTCGCTCAGGCAGTTTAAAGGCAAGTAGAATATCATTAGTCAGTTTATCATTAATCAAACTAATAGATCCCAAACTAGTTCGATAGAATTAAATGACGCTTCCTTCATTGATGTGAACACCTCTAAAAATTGGAGCTTACGGATATCCCAAATGGTAGATAGAAGGTGAAGGAAATGGAGAAGGCCAAGATCGTCATCCTTGTTTAGTTAGAAGTCCAATCCGGCTGATGATCCATTTACTAATGCCGCGCACCACGCCTGCACTGCAATTGTTGCCAAGAAGACAACCAGCCAGCCGAAAGCCTGCAGGACTTCAGATTACCGTGGTAGTACAGTTACATTCGTTTATCAGTAGGTTTCATCGCCCTCCAAACAAGCGTCTCCTATAACCACTTTTTGAGTTACATGGGTGGTTTGAATTCTAAATCTGCTCCATTGGATAAATCACGATTTGATGTGCATCATCGTTGAGAAAATAATTGCGCACATAAATTAGAAAATCGTTTTAGTATATAACTAAGACACAACAATGTTAGCCAAACATCAGAAAAGCTAAGAAAGGAAAAAGTTTTGTTGGCCTTACAATTAGTCAGTCAGTTACACAGCTCAGTTTGCCTGCAAATCTTACAAGACAATTACACAGTTCAAGTTGCATACAAATAATACAAGCCTATTACATTGTACGTCGAACATGCATGAGATGATCAAGGTTTATTCACCGTATCAAATGTCAAATTCACTCCTCCCTATAAAAGTGAAGACATTGATTTCACTCTTGATCACAGAATCTGTTGTGCCAGCCTTGTCTGATTGTCTCTGCCTGATTTGATCGTTGCACGGTAAATGCAAATAAGATCTCAAAATGCAGTCATGGGGACCTACAAAGCCTACCACAGCCGATAATACCACGTCTATATGCATTCTATGACCCTGTCCTTGTACACAGTCATTTAGCAGGAGTATCAAGATCCATGTCAGTATTGAAGTTCTTGAAGACCTTGATATTACATAAATTCCCTCCTGCTTCATCAGCAAACATGATCTTTCTTTCTTTGGGGATTGTCTTTGTTTCTGGACTAGATGGATTCTCTTCCTTCGTTTTCTCAGGAGAAGGAGCATCATCTGCTTCCGCTAAACTCTGTTGTGTTGACATGGCATATCAGTACGAAAGGAACTATGAACTAAACAACAATGACAAATTGACAATACCCCAATGCCCCAATGCGGCAATGCCTATAAGCCAAAGGCGGGGTAAAGGTGGTTGAATGTAAGTGGTCTTATCCTTTTGTTAACAGTACAAAATGACTGTTCTCGAACAACTCATAACGATAATGGTGTCGCGATTGCATCAGATGAATGTCACTTCACAATAGAAAGTACATCAAGTTTAGTTAGCAATTTTGATTTATTTCATCGTAATCCAAAACAAAACAAAAATAGTCCTTGGCTCCACTGAAAATGAAGAATAAAACCTATGAACACAATGGAGGATCATCAAAATCATTCCAAGTCTGCTGAAAGTTAAGAAACACTAACCATAATTTTGCAGAAACGATTGCTATCCCTTGACATCATCGCTAGCCACCTTTGGGCCGTTTCTTCTACCTTTCCAGCATTCTCCACTGCTATTCTTACCTGTAAAACACAAATACGTGAGATTTCTTGTGACTGGGAATCTGGGATAGGGTGTATACATGACAATAAGATGAGATGACTGTTTTATCAGTGATCAATTTTTTTCTGTCATCTACATTCAAAATGTATTGCCTTTGTTCACTATAATGTTCATCTTAGTTCAAGATTTAAATTTTTTTTACAGTAATTATATTGAAAATATAAATGTTACTCCGTATATGAAACTAAAGTCGCATTTGTTACATTTGTTATCAATTTCTATCACAAAACTTATATAAAGGCAAAACGAGCATAGTCAACTTGTCGTCTGAGAGACCTTAGAAAGTCAAACAGAAAGGTTATAGTGAAAAAGAGGGAGTGATTTGGTTGTTTTGGCTATCTTAGAATAAGAATTTGCATCCAAACGAGCATAGTCAAGACACTGACAGTTCACAGTTGTGTTTTTTCCCTCAGTATTGAAACAACAGGAAACTTGTAATTTTATAGTCATTAATTTACCTCATCAGTGTTATATTTGGATTTTGTTCCCGCTCTGGACTCATGCTGAAGAGCATCAACGACTATTGATTTCATCGATCGCAATCCTGACATAAGCTTCTTTGCTATGCGTTCAATGTCATGTACCTGTTGCTTTGAGAATGCTATGGCTTTTTGAGAGCACATCTGAACAGAACATATTTTATCCACATTTTGTGATGCTTGAGCTGCTTGAGTACCGTTCACAGATCCTCTTGAGTGAGGAAATCTTCCCTCATATTTCCCTTTACTCATTCTATGCCTTTTGGAACTAGAATCAATTCCAGCTCCCTTAACATCTTGCCTTGAACTAAAAGATTTCGGTTCATTTTTCTCAAATAGTAGCTTCCTCTTGTATGCTGTTTAAATGTCAGGTTGTTAGAATCTAATGTATTGCTAAAAGCAATGATATGAAAGAATATCAATATGTTTGATTCAATCCCACAAATAGTATAGAACAAAAAATAACTCCGATAAAAATATAAAATACCTTCTTTACATAAACTTAAACACAATCAAGGCATCAAGGTAATGTGATCACAATGTAGAAGTCTAGTAAGGAAACTTCGCTGCCTAGCAGCACTAGTAGAGACCCTTTTTTTTTTTTTTTTGAAATACCAGTAGAGCCTTCTAACTTCACACTACATCGGCATTAAGGCTTTCAGGGTACAAGTGTCGTACTCTCCTCTCCGTTTAAAAAAAGGGCTTCTATCTACCAAAAAATGCATATTATCATTCGCTTCTATGGCTACTAACTGAATCTCGACTTGTAAGTGTGATGTTGTAACTGATACTCCCTTCTTGCCATTTATATTGTCCCTGTTCTTTTTTGTCGATCCCTAATTCATTATCCCCTTTCTATATTTAGTAAAAGAAAAAACATGAAATCATGCTATTCCTACAGAAGTAACATAATGACGTGGGCAATGTGGTATCTCAAAATGTAAATTCTTTGAAGGGGTAGTAATGGTTTCTCATCACTAAGGGTCCGTTTGGATTGAAGGAATTGGAGGGAAGGGGAGGGGAGGGAAAGGGAGGGATTTAATTTCCTTTGTTTGGATACAAAATATGGAAGGAGAGAAATGGAAGGGGAGAGAAATGAGGGGATTTATTTTCCCACCTATAGAACAAACTATTTTCTTTCCTTGAGTGGCAAGATTTGGAAGGAAAACTGTGATTGGACTGATGAGGCTACTGTTAGACGATGTATTTGTTAGCTAATTTCTGCAGTGAAGTGAAGAAGGTGCCATCTCCCTCCTAGCTAGATGGAAAAGTAAGGGGCATTATTTTCAATATTCTTCATATACCATCAGCATCCTCCATCCATTCTCCTTCCTCACCTTCCATTTCCCTCTCATCATTTTGTTATCCAAACAACCACAATCCATTTCCCCTCCCCTCCCCTCCCCTCCCCTACCTTTCCCTCCCCTCCCTTTCCCTCCTAAATTAATATCCAAACAGACCCTAAACCTTAAATAAACCTCTAGTCAAATGTGAAGAACATAGACGGGATGGAGCCGTGGAGGGATAGTAAATTGTTCGGTTTGCCACTTACAATGAATCTCAGCATCAACTTGATCTTCGTCAGAATTCATAGCCTTGCGTAGCTTTTCCTGAGAAGTTGGAGAGATGATCTGCTATGACATAGAAATATCACAAGTTCAATATTTGCCTTTTTTTCTTTATTTATTGGGAAATAAGGTTAAAAGTCATTTACCTTTCTCGCAGAAAGGAGCCTTTCAGGAGGATGTGGCATCATTGCATCGCCATTTCCATCAATTGCTGCTGATACTGCCGGTTCTTCAATAGCATTACTAGTCTGAACAACAGGAGAACACGATAAAGGAGCAACATAATTATCAACTGATGAATGTCCGTCTTCAACCACAAATGTGGTACAGGGCAAGGATGCTGCACAACTCGTTTCAATATGCATATTGACATCCTTAGTTTTCTTTGGATCATCACTTTGAGTCTCCTCACCGGTAAAAGGAGACTCTAACAACGGATTCTCATCACCAGTAGCAGCATCACTATCAACAGAATGAGGATTATAATCTTGGAAGGCAGGGAAATCGCACTCATCTGGAGATTCATCACATGTCAATGTATCGGACATGTCTTCATTTCTAGGGGACTCTGAACCCTCTATCATCAATATTTCCTCAAAACTAGAACTTTGAGGCATAATAAGATCATACCCCATGTGGTCAGTTAGTTCATATGATATTTGATTGAGAACACAATTTTGTCTGTCTACTGATGTAAGCTGGAATGAATTTGACTCGAGATCCTGATCTGAGGAGCAGCATTCAGAACTTGCTGACATTTCGCAAGTTGAATTCTGATGGTTTTCGCTAAGAACAATGCTTAAGGCTTGCGGTTGTTCAAAATAAGGATCATATTCTTCTACTTTAATCTGTGGAGGGTTATATATCTCACTACTGATATCAACCAGAGCTAGGCTACTCGGTGTATCCACTAATTTACAACCAAAATCATCAATTTCTGAGGATGCTGAGCGACTATTGGATGTTCTCTTTTTCTTCTTCGATTTTGCTTTCTTGAGCACCTTCCTCTTCCAACTAAAAAGAGTTTCCTGCAACTCAAGTTCATCCTCTTCACAAACTTCTTGTTTTACAGCTGCCATTTTAACAGACATTGGAGCTTTTCTTTTCTTCGATTTACAGGTTTTTCTAAGTTGTTTCAATGTTATTGTACCAAAGTCGAGCTCATTCCCTTCCTCCGTAAACTCAGTTTTAACCTGAGCCTTTGCTATATCTACACAATTGGTCATAGCTACAGACCTATTGACTTTTGGAGGATATCTAGGGAGTGATTCCTGAAATTCTGAGCCATCAGAAACATAGATTTGTTCGATGTTCTTGAACTTGAGTATTGAATTTCCTTGAGCAATGTTGTGCGTTTTAATTACTTCACCTCCCTTAATTCCAGAGATGAAGTGCACCTGACTACAGCCTCGTACCTCCATTTGACACAGATTAGTGTCTTGGACACACTGTAATAACAAGAAATCAATACAAATCCATCCCAAAAATCAACCACATGTACATTGAAAGAATGACCGATAGCTACTCATGCAATTGACATTAATAAGAAAATAATTAACACAGAAAAGCTCGCTTAGTGCAAATTGAACATCTTGTTATTCGGTGTTATAGCACTCAGAAAAGCGGGATTTTTTTAAGTCATTGTCAGTATGTAGATACACCTCCTACAAGGTCAGAAAGATTTCAAGGTGCAAGCTTAAACGGTAAATTACACAATCTTTCTTCAAAAAAGATGTTAAATTCAACAATGGGTGTGCCGTACCCAAACGGAGGAGACAATCATAGTTCATATACAAGCAGACATTCTAGCCAATACTCAAATAGACAAAGAGTTTGACTTTTGGGTATTAGACCAAGATAGATTTGATACGACAACCCAGATCAAGCAACGAAGAAGTAGATTTGATACTAATTTGATATGAATTACCCAGATGAATCATATTTATGCAGCAAATAGCAGACATGTTTCTATAAAGATTACGCCTTTATCACTCGAAATGATTTTGGTTAAAACAAATAAAGATCTCAAAATTGATAGAGCAAAATACGAGTAAAAAAAGCAGATTGCAGTCTAAATTAATGTAAATCTGATGTATTCTATAAAATTGATACAACAAATGTAAATAAGGAATGACGATCTGGGATTCTTAACAAGTTAGACAAAGGACATTAATGGGCAAATGCGGCGGCGAATCATAAATCTGAAAACAATAAAGAACCCTAACAAAACCCTAAATGTGAAAATAGCAGCGGAAATGAACAAAAAACAAAAGGCGGAGAAACGGCGAAAAATAGCGAGGAAAAGTACCTGGTAAGAGTTACTCGGAAATTGATTTGGAGAATAATGGAGCTGAAAATAATTGGGATTAGATTTAGAGGGAGTGAGATTGTGAGAAAAAGAGAATGAATTGGGGGAAGGGAAGTGTGAGGAAGCTTTAAAAGGGGGGCTACTACATTTGGCGCCAAGGGGTTTATGGCGGGACTTCTTTTTTAAGTCTTTTCGAATGTAGGTTATTCGGCTCAATCAGTCACGGCCCAGGAGGACTAGAGCTTGCAAGCTTGGCTCGATCCGAACCCGAGCAAACACGACTCGACTAAGGTTGGAAATTTTGCAAACCGAAACCGGCCCCGTCAAATGACGACCCGTAACTCGACATGACCTGGTGATTAGTGACCCGACCTTGATATTGACCCGATTAAATTGATTGTCAAACAATTATTAAGCTTAATAGTGATCAAAATGAAAGTGATTTCATATTTACTTAAATATGATTGACTTAATAATGAAATAACTAAACCAACTATTGTTCGAAAACTAAACTTAATGCTCAAATCCTCCTAGTACTAAGAGAATAACAATTCTCATTAGTTTTTCCTTCAAAAGAAATCTTGATTATATAAGGAAACAAACTCTATTTTAGTGAAGTTATTATCTATTAATTAAGATATAATCTTTAATCATTATAAAGCAAAATTTTAACTAAATTATAATCTTTTAATTAAAATAAAATAAAACTGGTATAAATCTAAACTTCCGTATCTGAAAAACCGATAAATTGACATTATTACTTTCGTATTTAAAAAAACTTACTGCCTACTTAATTCGTATAGAAAAATTATGAACTAATACTATTTCGTGATAAAAAAAATTTAAAATTATTTGAGAACATTTGTAATCTGAAATCATTAGTGTTGTGGTAAAAAAAAAATTCATTAAAATACACATTTCATGACTTTACTAAATTCTTTTGATTAGTTTTCTATTTCAATCTTTTTATCCTCGTATTAAATTATGAAAAATTAATAATATGTCAATTTTAAATCTATAAATCCTCCTTCTACTGAAAAAATAAGTGGTCTCTCAATTTTTCCCGCTTAACTGAAGTGTTCAACGATTGGTTCTCACTCCTCACACTATATGATCAAAGTATTAATTATATATATACCATGAATTCAAAAAAAAAAAAAAAATATATATATATATACCATGAATAGGAGTACTGCGAATTTTTAATTTTTAAACACACATTAATGAGATATTTTAATTTATTATTTATGTAGGATTGCATTAATATGAGAATGATATGAGAGAAATATTCTACACAATTTTTTTCATAGTTCTATTTTTCCGTCTTTTGATACAAAGGTACTCTACAAGACGACTATCTCTTATTGCAAATTCTCTAATTTTATTATATTTACTTGAGGTTATTCTTTTGGTAAATGTAGTCGTATAATAATATTATTTTTAATGATGAAATAATAATTTATATAATTAGGTTCAGTTAAATATCAATCTTATTTGATGTGAAAAATATCAAATTTTCTCTCTTATATCGCTTATGCATAATACCAAGCTATAATATTTAAGGTCTTTCTACATTATTATCTACATAACCGCGCATTTGCGCGGGTTCTACACTAGTATTGAAGTAATGCGCTAAGTAACTTGACCCGATAATGACCTGACCGAAATCCGACCCAGCACGATATCATTTGCCCCAAGTATCCCAACCCGATAACAACCCAACTAAGCCTAATTCGACTCAAAACGATAGCCTAATTCGAACCAAAAAGATAGGCTTACTAGATATAACCCCACCAGACTTGACCCCGCCCAAACCCGACCCGATTGCCTCCTTTACCCAAAAAAACCTAATTTCTAATATTTATTATGTCTATCTTGTGTCATATCAATTAATACTAGTATCTCATACCTATGCGTTTCATTGTGGTCTTTAGAGTTGGTAAGTTACTTTAGTCAGTCTTACGATTGGGGATATTGGCATCGTCATGGGTATGGGTGGAAACTTTGGGGACAAGGTTCATTTTTAAGGAGGGAAGACTGTAATACCACAGATTTCTATACCAGGTTTACTCGGTCGAGTTAGCTAATTGATGACTCTAGTTGGTTTCTGTTCTGCAAGGATGGTTTATGTCGAGAGGAAACTCGACCGAGTTTGGGGTGACTCGGCCGAGTTCAGCTTACTCGGTCGAGTTACTCAGTTACTCGGCTGAGTGACCTGTCTGGCGAGTTTAATTAGCGTTTTCGTGATTAGAATAAATAAGAGAGTTAATCAGTTTTATAATCATTTTCATAAACACACTTTTATCAAACTCAACGACATAACACTCTCTCTTAATTATTCTAATCATCTCAAGGCTAGGGTTGATCGATCTTGGATCTTTTACATCATTTCAGCGTAGATTTAATCGGTAAGTTCATGTTTTGTTAGTTATCCTTTGTATGAGATTATCCAAACCCTAATTGGATAAACTGGGAGGAATTGGGGTAATTGATTAGATCGAATAGTGATTAATTGTTGTTGTTATAATAGATACTGACTTCGTAGAAGAGCCTTTCTATTGATTGTTGCTTGATTGCTTGGATTGCGAGTAAGGTAGGGTTTCCCTACTCAGTTGTCTACGTAATTGTATATGAGTTTTATGCGGCTATTATGCTATGTTATCATTATTGTTGTTGTTGATCGGATTGGTTAGAGGAGATGGTGATGATGGTTGAGATTGTAATGAGCTATGTCGGGAGATAGACTCATTCCCATGTTCGCCTCCCGTAACAAGAGGGATGTGCACATTAATGATCTAGAGTTTGCTCGTTGCGACGAGCGGGAATTAGGTGGTAAGGCTGCGGTTCCCACTGGCGACGAGGGTTACCTATTGTGATGGGTAACCTGGCATGGTTACACGTTGCAGCATGTAGTTGGTTATTGCGAGTGAGGGATTAGATGTTGACATTGGCTTTGCTTCCGCTGTTGTTTACTTAATATGGTTATTTGGTTGGCTAACCCTATTTTACTATTTTCAAAACTGTGGTGATCCATTCAGGGATGGTGAGCAGTTGACTTAGCAGGTATTGATAATTGATGATAGCTGATGGATGATGTGGTTAGCATGCGGGGCGTGGATGAGCGCTGTCATCACCTAGATATCGTGTTATTTAGCGGACCATAGCTTTATGTTTATGACGTTGTTTAGACAGTTTTGATAGCTTTGTTTTTGAGACCATGTAACTTTTACATACTTCTTTATTTAAAATGTTTCTTGATTGTTCCTATGATGCGTACTACCTCGACCAACCGAGATGGTAGCACCTTTATATGCTTGGGTGGTCCTTGGTAAGGCACTCTTGTATATGAGGGTGTTACAAAGTGGAATAAAAGCGACGGTTTTGGAACCTAAAACCAATGAACAAAGTGAACTTAGGGTGTCTAATTAAAATGAACTCGGATAGAAGTTGTTTGGAGCTACGACAAAGGCTTGGGAGACGTCCTATGGCCGCAAGATTGCCTTTACAACTCCTAACTGGTCACTATGGGTTTGTCAAGGGGGAAACGTTGTTTGTTTGTATGTTCTTACCTACATGTTCTATAAGTATGGTTGGCTGGATGTCATGAGGAGTGGTTATATGATTGATGCATGTGGATATGATAATATGTTCGATGTTATTGTGTGGTTTTATAGTGGCAGTAACATGTGATAGAGGATTGGGTTATGTTTACATAAACGAAATCATGGGGGTAGTTATTTTTTGCATGACTCGATCGAGCAGGGTGGGCTACTCGACCGAGTAGTGGTGACTCGATCGTGTAATCTACTGTTCGACCGAGTGAAAGGGAAAGGGTATTTTACAGTAGCTTCTGGGACGTGTCCACTCGGCCGAGTAAGGCGGTAACTCGACCGAGTGAGTTCAACTCGATCGAGTATGTAATTTACTCGACCGAGTGAGCTTTTAGGTAACTTTCTGATAGTTTCTAATGTTGGGTAACCCGGCCGAGTAGTAGTTTAACTCGACCGAGTGATCATTGACTCGACCAAGTATGTCTCTGGCGGATGTGTTGTCTTCTATTTTGAGTCGTAGGATGTACGCTTACGTTTGTCTTCTTATATCAGCTTAAAATGTCGCCAAGAAGAACACTCGCTTATGCTAGGGCCGCAGAAATGACGTGGAGGACGTTGCTTGGTTGATTGAGAAACACGACGCACTTCTTCAAACTTTCAAGAGTGGGGGAAAGGCGAAAGAGGTGGAGGTTGACGTCTCTAAAATGAGCACCAATATCTCTCGCTTCAACCCTACCACCTATGAGGACACCGAAATGCCGCATTTGCTCGACAACTGGCATAGAGAGATCTTACGAGGAGAATTGCCTACTGACGATCTAGAGTTGGGTGTAGTTGTGTTTGCTTTGAAGATCTGGAGACACTACCTCTACGGGGCAACCTTTAAGGTGTTTTCAGATCATAAAAGTTTGAAGTACATTTACACCCAGAAGGAGATGAATATGTGATAGAGGAGGTGGATGGAGTTGATTAATTAGTGATTACGACATGGAAATTATCTATCACGAAGGGAAAGCTAATGTGGTAGGTGACACTGATAAGTCGATATTTTGTAGAGTTTTCTCCTATCTTTAGCTCACATTTTACTTGCTTTTTGCACTTTTATTAGTGTTTTATTGAGCTAATATCGCTTTGTAGTTGTTTTGCTTGTATTAGTATGTTTTTGTAGGAATCTAAGCATTCAAAGGCTTTTTCCGTCAAAGTGAGCTAACAACGAACTTAGCAAAGCTAAGTAGGAGCAAGAGTAGTCATGGCATGGCAAAGTTGGAAAATGTTGGTCCAAACATACATTTTTACTAACTATTTAGTGAAATGTAAATAATTGATCAACCATGCTAAAAGTCCAAGTTGAAGCCCAAAATGCAAAGATCATATAAGAAGACTTGAGAAGAGCATTGCATGCTAGCATTTGGTGCTAAATACCACATTTATCCGGGCAATTAAAGAGCAATTAACACAAAGCATCGGATTACTTGAGCATTAAAACAAGACTTGAAGGCAATGTACCCGGAAACCAATGGTCCCGATCGATCGGGCTCACCTTTTCCCGATCGGGACGACCTAGTTCTATGTGTAAATGCCTTCTTACGTTTCACCTCCTATTCACTATAAATATGAGGTGTTGTACGACGTCTTAAATACCTTCTCTTACACATTCTTAGGCTACAATTCTCATATAATTCTCTTTAGTTTAGTTTAGGTTTAGATTAGTTTAGTTTGTTATTTACATTATAAACATTTCTTTAAGCAATTTCACATTACAATTTCAAGTTATATTTCAAGTATTATTTTCATTCTCCATTTCCATTACCGAGGTAATCTTTATTATATTTATGTTATTTATTTCATTATTTGTTTACATTCCATTTTATTTCATCATGTTTAAGTAATGTGAATATTGTCTATGTTGTTTCCTCCGTATGCTTGCCATGTTTTAACTTGTTCTATTAGTCGAGAGACAAGGGACTTGAGAGGGACATTCGCATGCGTAGGTAGAATGGATTAAATCGAGAGATCAATGGACCGTTCTATGATTGATGATACTAATGTCGAGAGGCGGGTGTCATTGACCTAAGCAATTAACAATACTATAACATCTCATGTTTGTCTCACGCAATTACATCTTTACATGTTGAACCAAAATTCCTAGATGCTTTCTTTTATTGTTGTTTCTATATACTTGCACTCAAATCAACTCAACTCGATAAACCTACCAAGATAGAATTCGTTTCATAACAACTTGTTTTAGCAAACCACCGAGCTCTTTGTGGATTCGACCCCTACATACTACATTCATTTGTTGTACCGTTAGGGTATTGTTGTATAGGTGTGCGACACCCTATCAGACACATTGAGCAGAAAGAGTGTGCATTCCTTATGCACGGACTTTTCGCTGATGCAGCTGAAAGATGAGATGAATAAGATGGGAATCCACATGATTCGCAAGGGTGACGATATTAACAGCTTGACAGTGGAACCTGAATTTTATGCCGGTTTGAGGCAGAAGCAACTACTTGATCCAAAGATTTTGGAGTGGAAAGGAAAGATATGCGACAACAATATGACGAGATTTTCGATTCATGATGATGAGAGTATGTGATTCGATGGTCGGTGGTGTGTTCCTGCCGACGAAGAAATGACGAATGCAATAATGACAGAGTCTCACTTTACTCCCTATTCTATTCATCCGGGTGGCGATAAACTGTATAAGTGATGCGTGCCTTTTATATGCGATAATTAATCTATTTTGGCGCGCATTTTGTGCTTTTTATATGATATTTCATTGCTATATTCCGCGCATTTTTGTGCTTTTTATATGAATTTGACAGGTTATTTGCCCAAATGTACAAATGTAAGCCAAATCCTATCAACAAAGGTGATATGAGCTCACTGTTGGAGGATGTGTCCTCGACAATAATGCGATCACAATAATTTAATTACGTATTTAAATCTCATAACAAGAATACAATTGGGAAAGTTACTCATTGTCAACTGATCAATATTTACCGGTAATGATTGGCTGTCTAGAGTTTGACATTACCGTCATATGATGGTGGCGATCAGTTGATCCCTTTAAGGTCATATCTTAAGGGAAAACAGTCTTAATTGATTATTTAATTAATCGTATGGGATACGAGTTAATTAATACCTTAAAATTGGAAGATTTTATGAGTAAGTTG